>CM052160.1:1021124-1284892 GCA_028455555.1 Augochlorella aurata
CTGAGGGTGTCTGGTTGGCAGATTTCCTCCACGTAAAAAAAAAAAAAGGTTAGATCCCCGTTAGTGAGAAAATAATATGTGTAAACCTTGGAGGTAATAGGACAACGAGAACCATTTGTGTTAAAGTTTATGTCAGAAATAATGTTAACCGTTGTTGACGTAAAAACAATGTCTTGGATGAATAATGATGAACATTACATATTACTTCTAAAAATACTCACAGAATCTCTAAACAGTTACCATTATCGTGCAGCATATGGCACAGACTCTGGCAAGGGAGAACATACCAAATCCGGACGCACTCTTTCTTTATAAAATATCTATAAGAGGTAAATTCGGCAAAAACTGATTCTAACTCTGACCTAACTCATTGATATTTGCATATGTCTTATAAGACCTTTCTAGGAAAAGATCAAACACTTGCACTTGTACTATTACTTTCTAACGAAGCGTCGAAAGAAATAAAACAATTACATATGTTTCTCATTCACTGTTCACATATTATAACTCTTTGTTTTGTAATCGCTCATATAGATGTATGTAAAAAAAACTGTTGTTTTTTCACTTTTTTATCTATGACTATAACGAAAACTTCAAAAATGCATTTGGTACTTCTTGGTAACTTACATGCATGTTGAAAGTTTCATCGAAATTGGTTAACCTTGATATGAGCATTAGACAATTAGAGATCGCGAAAATCTCAGTTTTTCACGAATTTCAACAAAAAATTGATCATTGTTACACGTTTCAGTGACTATAGTTTGACTATACGTCAACCGATTTCAATGAAATTTTCAACATACATATAAATTACCGAGAAATACCAAATGCATATTTTTACAGTTTCATTATAGGCTCACATAAAAGACTGAAAAAACTACAGTGTTTTTACATTTTCTTTATTCCAAGTAATAATAAAATTAAAAAAAAAAAAGGAATTTCAGTCATTGTATAGTGAACTAGTCCCTTTAACATTTACAGAAAAATTCAAGTCATTTAGACCAGGTTTAAAAAAGTTATACCAGTTTTAAAGTGTTGACTCAATTTTGCTCCCCACTGTATGTAGTTTCTTTAATTTTTTGTTTAACTATGCAGTACATAAAAATTATACAAAAACGGCCGAGAATGTAGAACCATATTCACATGATGCTCCAGCTTTTTTGAATTTCAATCATTCACTTCTCTCACAGATACATACGTATACATATATTACTTCGTGGAGTAACAAAATACTCTAACAGATTGTCTTTCGCCGCACATTTCCTGCAATTCTGTGCAATAGTTTTCTACCTCCATTGTTTTACCATATCTTAAGGAAGAATAGTGCATAATGGCTGCAGAGTCCTAAACACTCACCATAATATTTCTGGAGTGAAAGTTCTTAGGCACATATCTTAGTACTTCAATTTTATTCAACCATTGAATTGAACGTTTATGGTTATCGTGCGCAATTCACTTCTCATCAGAAGTTACAGTTCTGTATAGAAATGGACATTTCTCATCGTGGACATATAAAGAAGCGCATACCTTCGGTCGACCTTCCTTTTGACTTTCCCGTTAGTTTGTCCATTTACACAACTTCCTAACTCGTCCAGTAAGTAATTTCTAACTGACAACTCTCGTATGATGCGCGCTTAATTTTCGCACAATGTCGTGTAAGTCAGAATTATTGTGATATCCCAAAGGTTCTTTTTCTAATATGCGTGTTTTCCTTTCATTATTTCCTAAGCTTTCAGTTACCCGACTGCACCAGTTGCTCAGGGAATACAAAGATGTATCGATTTGTACATAAGTAATATATACATAGTTCTATTAAAAAAGATTCAGGAGCAATCATAATTTTTTGTCAAAAATATTATCAATATTTAGTATCGTAACTTTTTAGAAACTACGTACTGACTAATTTTTATTCGAAAGATGTTTCATTAAGAATTACTGGTTGTCGGTACGTTAATTATATAAAAAAGAAGATTGGCAGCTGAAAAGGAGTGAGATAGGAGATCGTCCTATTGTAAACTAGCCGGGAGTTTCGCAAAAGTCATGAGCAGTGTTCGCAGGAAAAGTAGCTACGCAAGGAGTTGAGTGGTGACGCATGGGCAGGGAGTCTCTCAAAGCGGCGTCGCGCGTCTGCCAGGTGAACATTATAATTCCGAATTACAATCAGACAGAGGCTTTACGTCCCATCGCGATCGTAGTTCACAATTATAATGTTCACGCGGTAAACGCGCCACGCCGTTGTGCAGGATTCCCTGCGCATGCATCACCACCTCACTCCTTGCGTAGTCAGTTTTTCTGCGAATATTGATCATGAGCGTATAAAAGTGTTGAGTGCAAAAGTAATGGACTTCGAGTGTATTACTGTAGTTATCATGCTCACTAAAGCGATGGTTTCATTAATAAATCGACGATTCCGCATGCACGAATGAGATGAAGGCATATTTTCGTTCGGTTACCGTTTCCAGTGATTCGTGTACGCTAGAATACAAGGGTAGTTAATGGTCCAGGAAACTTCCAGGGATATAATTATAATACCATTACTGGTCAAGCACTTATTAATCGTTGTAGGTTGGATCGACCAATTTCATACGTGTGCAATTTGCGATAATCGTAGGTGCATTAAGTTATGGCATTGTAATGAACATACTTACATAACGTATGACGATATTAGTCCGTAGACTACGGTGTTACGCGGACGGATTTACTCGCGAACGGAGCATACCTTCACACGCTTTTACATGTGTTTAGATTAAATTGATTTCACTCCGGATCGTAGGAAATGTTATTACGCGCACTACCGGCGTCCTTTATCCTCGCGATTTACTTATCGCGATCTAATTGAATAGCGGGCATACGCGTTATATAGTACAAATCAGCGTCACCTAACGTAAAAATTGCTCTTTGAAATTCCTCGACGATTTCAGAAAACAGGCGTGATCGTTAATGAACCAACGGGCTGCGTCGCGCGCCTACTTTTTCGAATTACTCTGAAAAGCCGCAAAAAGCATCGGCTCGATTAAAACGGTAGGCGGAACGGTCAACCCGTCACTCGTGTAACTTTTTCCTCGCTTTCTGCGGGAATTCCACAACGTATGGTGCAAGAACTGTTTGCATGGAGAGAATTCTCGCTGGAGTGTCAATTAACAACAATATATTATCAACACTGTTGCGCGTTTCAAAACGTGACCAAGGAACCGTGTGACATTAATGTTATTTTCAATATTCATCTCTTCCTCTGCCACTTATTCTGGTTACTCTAGAAGTGTGCCGAGATCTGGCGAATGAATAGATTCACTTGTGATTTAGTTCTATAACTGTTGTATATAATATAAAAAGGTCGCATGACAGTTATTATTTTCTTTCAAATGTTTCTAGTTAGAAAAAATTGTAATATGTGACTGATATTTCTTTTTCGTCGTCCATAATCGTTATTCATAACAGGTTTGAATTTATCGTGAAAGAAACTCCGTCCTGGTTGCTTATAATTAGACTGCGGATTTAACGCATTTATGGCAAAAATATGTAGATAAAATACAAAATGCATTAAAATTATTAAAAGAGGAAAGACATTTTTATTTAATTTCTGTTTCTTACAATTAACTTCAAACATTTTCATTTTACAACGAGATACACAATTTGCTTACAACAGTTATCGATGAGAAAAATGTATCTTGATTGCTTATGATTAGATTACGGATTTTACGCATTTATAGCAAAATTGAGTAGTTACAATTTAAAATAGTGTAATAATTAAAAGCATTTTAAAACGTCAATGTATTATTCTTAATCTATTAAGATCAGTAAAAAAAAGAATAAAGTTGCTACTTGATTTCTATTTTTTACAATTAATGCAAAGAATCTTTATTTTGCATAAATATCCGCAGTAAACTTATGACAATCATAGGATAATAATTATAAAGAAGGGAAATTGCATTTTGATCACATATCGTATTTCGATCACAATTGGGTGCTTCAGAACAAGATAAAAAATGTCATATGAACAATGCAGATGTCCATTTTAAGTATATGTAAATCCTGTGCATCATGAATATTTTTAAATACTGCCACATAGCATAAATAAATAATAGCAATATCTTATGTTACGTTTAACAATATATGAATATAATTAACAATTATTATTTATAAACAAAATTGAATTAATACAAGATATATTTTAAGTGATATTTAATTTTTCATAATTGAAATTAAATTATTATTACAATTAACTAATTATGCAAATGGGATAAATCCATTTATAGCCCTTAAATATATATTATTATAATATTTTAATTAAATTCGCCTAAAAGAATTTGATATAATCAAGTTACACATTGTTAAATTAGTAGAAACAATGTCAAACTTAAAATATAAACTTAAAAATATAAATTAATATATATTTTTGAATTGACTAATATGCTAGCTTTTAATTTTCTCGAAACAACAGAAAATGGACTTGCACCACCTTCAAAATAAACGGTAAATATATCCATAAATTCCACAGTCTAATTATGAGCATGCTTCACCGACAATTATTACCAATAACTGGAATAAAATTTATTCATCAAAACTACCATTATAAGCGACCGAAATAAAATTTTTGTCATTATTAACGCTTATCGTTGTTGAAATAATTATCGGATAATTGTAATTGCTATTTGTAACCTAAAATTGGAATCTTTAAATCCAGTAGTTTTGACATGAATACTACGTGAATAATAAACACGTTCTTATTTTTCAAAATTCCTCAATAAATTGTTATTCTTGATTCCTGATTCGTTCCGTTTTTGATTAATAAACAAATGGAAGTATTTTGTAAGTAAGCAAATAATGTTATTAATTAAACGAAAGCTTAAAGATTAATCGAACAATAACAACAGTATGACCGCGTTGTTTAAATATAGAGCTTTTCAGGCAACCAAACATTTACGCAGCCTGTTCGAAAGATGATAATATCTGGGTTAAAATAATAAAAGCTAGACTAAAGTTAACTGAAACGAAATGAAATGCCTACATGTGATTGTCTATCGAGGTTCCCAGCGAGCAGACAATATCTCCCATCGTAACATTGTCAACGCTGAAGAGATAACTGTCGGTCGAACAAGAACCCGCGAATATGCAAATTTTGTGGCGCTTAACGCGATGCAGGAGTGTGTTGACACGATCGCTTTCGTCGGCGGTGTGACTCGAATGAAGATTAAGCGAAGCCGCCCCGTTATGAGATCACTTTCGTTGACTTTCTTCTCGGTTGAGACAATTTTTCGCGAGCGACCTGTCGCGACAGTACGCGCAGCTGCTCTAAGATTCCCCGGTCTCGCTAGAAAGTCCGAATTGAAAATTCGAATTGACGAATTGTGATGCGGGCTGCGTAAGACCCGTCATCGAGGTGGCTCGAGGGAAGATTACCATTTATCGAGCCGCAGTGCCGCTCTTCGCCGCTGGTTCGTTAGTCCTTTTGCCAAGATCAGAATGCACGAGGTGAGACGCAACGGCTGTTTAGAATGTCAAATAAATTCGGTGTCTGTCCACGAGCAAATGCGCGGCACGCCTCGCTGCAAGGAACGTGATTTTAAAAGCGGTACCGTTTTCTTGCTTCCTTTAATCACGGCCAAATTCGGAAACAGGAAATTAAATCTCGTCCGCGTGAATTGTACAACTAAATGAAACCACAGGGTCTGTGTTGCATTTACGACTTTTCGAGACAACATGGTTTGAAGTTATTATTGAAGTTTGAAGTTATACTGCATTCGATAAGTCGTTCGGACAGTCCTCGTTTCATTGAAACTGTTAATATTATATATATATATATATATATATATATATATATATATATATATATATATATATATATATATATATATTTTCAAGCCTTTACACTCGATGGCTCCGGAGCGGAGCCATTTAAAATTTATCTTCATTGTCTCCATAGCAGAGTCCTCGAGTTTGAAGATAAATTTTAATTGACTCCGCTCCGGAGCTCTAAAGTGCAAAGGGTTAAAGTACTTTTTACATTATTATATAGGTTCATACTTTAAAAATTGTTAAAAATGTTGTTATTGTTTAGAATAGCTTCGAGCACAAAGGATTAATTTTAAATCCAATTAAAGGATTAATTGGAACCTCGATCCGGACTAGTCTTGCAGAGTCAATTGTTCGGAAAATGGAACAGTTACTTAGAGATCTACCTGACATCTTTACTGTGTTGTATGATTAATTGAGCAGCTATTCATTTTTTTAGATTGAATTGTTCATACATAGAACGAATCGGAATAATGTCAGACGTTATTAATCCGGATAATCGAAGTTCCGCTGTTATACAATATAACATAATAAGTACAACAGCTAACTACGTTTCGATGCCAATTCTTACTGGCTTTGCTACTGTCATTCCGTGGTTTCACACTACATTTGTGAAATTCCTTTTTTTTTTAGTATCGGTTAAAAGAAGTGGTTTCGTAGCAACTGACGAGTGTATTAATGTGCGATGTACGATGAACGATCGTCAAAGATACAATTCCGTGCTTAAAATTAGAAAAGAAGTTGACTTTGTCCTACAGTAAAAATTTTTTTCCACAGAAATCATATGATTTCGAGGAGGCTACAGGACGACATAATTTAAATTAACAAGGAACGGTTATAATCCCTTGCCCTATAATACCATATCAGTCTCGTTATGAAGTTTTTGAACATGATCTACTAAATACAGATCCTCTTCACATGTTTTAAATCGAAATAAAATTCTATCCTTCTACCGTCAATATTTAAAAATTGAAATAAAGGTTGGGAAACATTAAACACGAATGATGTGTCTCGCGTTCGAATTCATTAGCGACCAACAAGCGTTAATGAACGTGATTGACATATAGTTCGATAGAGTTCAATAAATTAATTTACAGTTCCGGAATGACACATGTACATAGATAAAAAACTATTTGTGTTAGGGGATTAAAAATCTATAAAAATGTTTTTGACAACTAAAGCATTAATTTACGTAGAGTATAATTAATCGATGGGATTATATTAGAGTGAAGATCATAAAACAATTATGGACAGCGAATAAGGATTGAAAAGAAAGTAAACAAATTTATTTGAGCGACGATGGCGTTCTAAAATTTCTCCGCTTGGAATCCAACGGGGAAAGTATAAAATATAGGTTTAACTATGTATAATGGCTCAAGTGTTGAAAAAGTGAGGACAGAAAGGACCTGACTCCATGTGTCAGTGACTTCTATGTTTTAAAATCTAAAGAACTAGCTCGGAACACGTGGACAAGTATAGATTGTAGTCTACTGATTATAAAAAGGAACACGATGAGACGAGCGCGAACGCGTTTAAATTCGTGAAAGTAATGTCAGGACACACCTTTCTCATTCTCACTAAAATTCTACGAAGCACATCATTCTATACGTGTATTTGACCATTCAAATATCATAAATGAGTATAGTTGCGAATTTTGTAAGACGATATATTTTTTATATTATTTTCTATTATTTTCTATTATTTTATATTTTTTATATTATTTTATATTATTTTATATTATTTTATATTATTTTATATTATTTTATATTATTTATATTATAACTTCATATTATAATGTACGGAAAGTTTGACGAGTTGTCAGTGGATTTGTATACAAAATAAGAATTGTCCGCGCGTCTTGCAAGAAACCGGAATCAAACAAAAGCGACTTTCTATTTTTGAACATTTTAAAAGTTTGCAAACTGTACATGGATGTAATGAAATTCTTTTAGTTATTTTACTGTTTTAAAGTACAGCTACCACATTTTTATATAAACGCATATGATAAGGAGTCTAACCATGAGGTATTTGCTTAGATATTATGAAAAATAAGAATTGTCTGTGTGACTTGCACAAAACGAGAACCAGACAGAAAAAAGTAAACTATCAATTCGTTTGGAAAGTTAAGATTTCTGTTCTATCAGACAGTTCGATAAACCAGGTTACTGTAACTTGTTTTATCCTGCTATTTAAAACTCGTGCTTAGCCTCTTCCTTATGATCATTATAAAAAATTACGATCATCACAATAACTAATTACAAGGTATCTATAAATTTATTGATAATTGGAGCTATCTAGGACACATCCTGTAATAGATAAATTCAAAGATTGTTAATGTGGTTCTTATAAATTAAAACGTTGAATAAAGTGTATACGTTTTCACATAATCCTATTTTACATTTTTTACTGTTTTTGTGTCAGTCATAAATCCTTTAATAACTCACAGATCATATATGCGTATGATTAATTTGATTGCAAGTTTTTATGTACTTTATTGGTGTACACACTGTTTTGTGTATATCTCAGTCACATATGTAGACTGAGAAATTTCTTTTTGAAGTCTCATCGGGAGCCTCACCCGAAACTTTATCACTGATTTTTAGTAGCCTTATAAGTTCAATACTGGAATTTAACTGCTTCATATATTATCCGAAAAACAAAAACCTAATGTTAAAACTAGATCGTATTCAGTTTGCTGCACTTGGATTGGCATTAGGATACAAAATAATCATACCTACTAACATCCTGTTGAGCGAGGGCAAACTCATTTCTTTCCGAGACAGAGTAAATTTTTCAGCTAAATAATATCTATTCAAATGCTATTGTTATGCTGACTTAGCTTCAAATAAAATCTTGTTTAAAAACGATACAGCCTTAGCTACTACATTTTCTAATCGACGAATGAAATACTCTCTGCTAACTGAAAATCTTCTTAATCTATTCGAAATGCGTCCTGACCTAGTGACTACTGAAAAACGTGCTATTTTTACTATAGACTATAGCATATTATTTAATATTCCACTATGTGATATTTACTTAGGTTAATCATTGCAAGATTCTTCTGATCCCAATGTACCTTTTAAAAATTTTATTATATCTAATCCTCTGGATACAGATGCAATCGATGGTAATGTAATAGAAAACTCTCAATCAGTAAATTCTGCAACATATTGCCCACAACTAAATATTTCCCAAAAAATTAGTTTAAATACACGCATGTGAATCTTTACAGCAGAGTGCTGCGCCATTAACCGAGCACTGAATATTACCAACTTATATAATAACATGAACTTCCTCATCTTCACTAACTCTCAAAGTGTAATCAAGTCAACACAGGAGCCAACTTTCAGTTATAATATTAATATTCAAATTATCGAGATTAAAACTAAATACTCTAAGTTTAGATCGACTAATAAAAGTCAAATTTTTATTAAGTTTATTTGGATACTAGTCGATACAGGAATGAAAAACTAGATTTACTTGTCACAGAAGCGACCAAAGGAATTCCCTCTCAAAATATCGAGGCTTCAATTACTGCAACATCCTAATTAATGAACAAAGTCTAGTTAAAGGTATAAATTACTCTAAATTTTACCACAAGAATAATTTACAATTTTCTTAAACAATGTTCCGTAAGAATATAGAAACTAGCAATAAGTAATATTGAATATATCTATATGTAACAACTCTGTATTTGCTAATAAACCATCTGGTTTAAAGCATTAATAAATAAATAAAGAAATATGTAGATTGAGAATATCTTTGATTCTTTCGTTTCATATGAATACAACTTGAATCATGGAAGCTATACTAAATGACAACTTAAGAGTTGACTGCGGATTTTATGCATCATGCGAAAAGTAAATAAGCGTAGAAACAAGACTGCAAATGCAGGAGAAAAATTTAACGATGCAATTAATTTTTTTTCAATCTCTTCTGAATGTTATGAATTAAAGTAAATTTCTATTTAATGCCTGCCTCTTGCGATTGAGGTAAAGAACATTTATTTTGGTTGGAGATCCATAGTCTACTTATAACAGACACGTAATTGCGTGCAGAAAAATAAAGATAAACATATAAAAATTGCATTGTGTGTTCTTAAAATATACCCAAAAATGCATACAAAACATTAAGTTCCTTGGACTATGAGAATTCTATTTTCTCTGATAAAAATCACCTAAAAACGACGCATCGAATGAAGAAATATGGACAACGCTAATTTTTACTAGTTTTCAAAATTCATTCTTATCGTAATATGTTCGAACAAACTAAATATGAAGAATTTAAGTACCAACTAATTTCTTAGTTTCAGTTTCACTAATTAAATTATGTACTTTGATTTTGTTGGAATTTTTGGGGTCGTTTTTCGGCACTTAACGCGTTAGCTTGCCAATTTGAATCGAATTCACACAAAGAGAGCCACTTCAAGTACCAATGCTGGACTTACCATATATTTTTGTGAAGAACCTATCATCTTCAACTAGCAAGTCCAGTTTCTCCAAGTGGTTCCCTTTACGATGCGAAGTTTAGACGAGCTCCATCTTCCACAAATTTGTAACTCGCTCAATCACGATTTTTCGGAGCCCCACAAGCCACAAGTACCCCGTCGACGACCCGAATGAGCTTGACGACCGGCATCTTTTTGCTAGGTCAGAACGTTACGGGCCGTTCTACGTGGTGTGGTTACATTCCCCTCGCAATTAAAGCAATTAGTGTGGTCGAACGCAAGAAAGGGTTGAAAAATCCTAGTAGGTACACGACTCTCAACATTCTCGTTTCTTTCTGCCGTTCCGGCCGCGCACCGAGGAGAGTCTTCTCCCTCGGTGATGGCTCAGCGAAGCAAAGAGAGGAACACGTGGGTGTCCTTTATTTTCAGTCCTCGAGGAGGAGAGATTCTGAGATGCTTGCATTGTCTGCCTTGGGGAAGGACGAGCCAGGGGGTGAAACAAAGGGGTCCAGATGGTTGGGGGGACCCAGCATCTTCCTGGTTGTAATTTAAAGCGAGAGAGGCCACAGGCGCACCGATACACTATGGGGCAGAAAGCGCCCAAAAGCGGTAAAAAATATTCTTCGTCTGAAACCATATATTTATGGCCGTCTGTTTGATTTTTTATATAAGCCTCTTATACGTGGTCTTATTAACGCAAAACAAGTAATAATGTTTATTTTTTAACAATATTTACGAATAAAAATATAATTATAAAATACAAATATTAAATAGACAAGTTCCAAAATCAATTCGTAACTGATTAACAACTAAAAAAATGAATCTTGAATTGTAACTTCCTGAAAAATCTGAATTCTGTATAAAAAGGGAGTCCCAACATCGGTGGTAAAATCGAGAAGAGGGTGATTCTATATGAAAAAAAAACAAATCGAAAATATGGAATAAAATTTTTTCATTCAAGGTTTTGTTGCCAAGAAAATCGACTTTGATTCAGCGAGTACGTGAGTACTAATATTATTAATATCAGCATGATGTGCTCTATTACTGATTTCTTCCAAAGAATTTAGTCACCAACTTACTTTATTAATACAAGAACGATTGAAAATGCTGAATATTCGAAGTTGATTATCGCAAAAACGAAGCCTCAACTAAAGAAATTTTATTCTTTATACCACCGTATAATATGTGTACCACCGATTCTGAGATACTTTGTAAACTTTCCTATTCTTTATTAAATGATACACTTTATAAAAGTGTTGTAGAAAATTAAACATATACAGTATAATTATACACTTTTTAATGAGATTGCAATAGCTGACTGGCTAAGGATAAATTTTAATTTGATACATTAAATATGTTACCATCCTTACAGTATTACGAAACACAAGAATTCAACAATCTATGCCTCAATGATCGTGCAGGATATTTGACAATTTAAAACGGCATTTGATTTACCTCGAAAACTGCATTTTGGCCAATCATTTGAGAGAAGGTTCGTGCGATGACGCGACGCACGACACGATGCTGTCTCCTCCGGAACGATATCCACGACCCTTCTTGACTATGCACAAGCATTTGGCTTGGCTTTCACCCTCGTTCCTTCCTTTCTGTAAACGTGTCCCTGTTTTGTACACACCCGCGACCCTCGATATTTTCGACGTACCGTCCGTTCGCAGACGCAGGGGAACACGTCGCTATCCACCAAGAGTATATTTTCATTTGCATCCAACGCACGAAAGAAGTTACGAGCCTTTCTCCTTTAACGGATATTCCGAGAAACGGGATGCTTGTGTTCCCGCAGAAGCTCGGGAAATAGAGCCGAGGGAGCGCTTTGATGTCGTTTCTGCTTCTTCTAACTTTTCGGGTCAGTTCACGCAACGCCTCCGTTCGCTCTACTTCCTTCTCTTCTTCTGCCGCTTTCGGGATCTTCATTGTTCATTAGGATCTCCCAGTCGTATATCCCGGCAAGTGCGTATGAATCAAAGATGGCGTTGCAAATGCAGCGATATGCATTTGACTTGTACCAGACCTGAGCTTACTTAAGATAAAAATGAAAAATAACTATTTGAAATAATTTATCCCAGACCGTTGCTTAAAAATAAAAACAATATCATTTGAGACAAAGCTATTTAAAATAATAAATTATTTCGTTATTTCTTTATTTCAAATTGACCAAAAGAAATTATGCTGAAAGTAATAATGAACAAACAGATTTTACTATGTGAAATCTTCACAACAATTTGTTTAAAACAAAAGCAGCCCCAAACATTAACTTCATAATTGTTTCAAATAATTATATCAAATAATTCTAAAATAAAATAACTTGTTTTTGGAAACAATATTTAAAATAATGTTATTTCAAAAATGATCACAAGCATGAAAATAAATATAAAATAACATGTTATTGAAATGATATTACAAATAACGTCGTTTTCAATGTGCCCCTTGTCTGGTCGATGTTTGGGAGTTATTCTACTCTTGGTTGCATATTCCGGTATTTATTATAATCAATTAATTAGTATTCGTGGGTCTATTACAATGTGTCTAAAATCCTTTCTTCAATGTGTCTAAAAACTTTCATCGACTTTCTTTGACTTGAGCGGAGCAGCCCGAAACTGAAAATAAAAGTTTCTGCAGAACGAGAAGTACATCGCGGAGAAAACTTTCCCCGTTCTTTCTTCGAGTAGAACGAAATTGTGATCTCTGGTCTTGCTATTGAGTTTATGGTTCGATTTCGTCGACACAGACTGTCGTAGAACTCTGTTGTCGGAACTGATGTGGAAAAATGTACCGAAACTTTGGATATTTTCGAAGATATAGCGGAAGCAATGAAATATCACGGATAATAATTATTTTTATATTTTTAATTATAATTATTATATCGACCGAACTTTGTAACCTGTCAAAGCTTGCTTTTAAAGAATATTTTTTCAATTTTACGTCAAACAGTTGATGTTTCATGATCACTACTTTTAACCTCTTCAACTATGATTTCTTTCACAGCTATGTTGATCAGCGTTTGTTCGTTCTTAACACGTTAAGTGCCACGCCGAATGTCGGAAGCCACGGTTAGCCGTCAGGCGGGCCTTGCCGGGCGGCTCGCCGATAGACGAATCAGAGTATAAACAGTGGAGTATGTAACCCGGGTTGATAACCGGGGCCAGTCTCCGTATGTTTACGTCTCCCCTTGCATATAAGTTACACTCGAGAGTCTGACATTTTCCAATCGCAATAAATACTTTGTGTAAACATATACTCAGTTGCATACATATCATAGCCCAGTTTGGTTCAGTCTCCAAGTTTTCTCGTACTTCTTCTTGCCAAAAATTCAAAATTTTGTTGGCCTAAAAATCACCTTTGCTTGCCGTGTTTTAATAAATTACATTAATGTTTTTAAGTATTATATTCTTTCCCTTGAAGCATTTACCAAACAAAAACCGATATCGCATAAAAGTCCAGCGCCGGTCCCTAGGGACCGGCGTGGCACTTAACGTGTTAACACTAGAACTACCGAAGCAGTCAAAACGACTGGTTTCTGATTTTGTTCTTTTACAATTCTTGACACTATAAAAATGTTTTCGTTGAAAATTTTGACACCAACTTCTTCATTGAAGTATATATTGTAACAAAAGTCGTAGAAAGTTTAAGTAAATTCAATGTTGTCATTATCATAAAACAATATATACTAGTTACGTTTAGGGCTCGGTAGTTCTAGTATTAATAGTTTCTTCAATAGAACAATACGATTTCTGTTTCTTGCATATCACAATGTACTTTTGTTCCTAGTTTTGGCTACGAGACGATTCAAATGTTACTCTAGAAAGTTACTCTAAAAATTCTGTAGCAACTGACTGAAATACTTTCAAGTAGACAAATCAATACTATAAACTTGAAACTTTTAAAAGACG
Source organism: Augochlorella aurata (assembly GCA_028455555.1). Taxonomy (NCBI): domain Eukaryota; kingdom Metazoa; phylum Arthropoda; class Insecta; order Hymenoptera; family Halictidae; genus Augochlorella; species Augochlorella aurata. Next base: position 1,035,273 of record CM052160.1, read on the forward strand.
TTAGAAACGAGCTCCAAAATACCATGGAAGGACTAACATCCAGTATGTTCACTGTATTTCCGTACATTTACAGTATATTTTCATAAATATATAGTCACAAGAAATATTGTACTAATATCAGACGTTTCAATGCAGTAATCTAACATAAACTTTCAGTGATAGAACTTTAGAATACAGTACAACTTCAATTACCAGAACCTTCAAGATCTGAATTCTTCATTATACAAACACGTTATACAGTGAATTTTAGGTTCTATGAACATCCGTTGTAATTTAAAGTCGTTTTATACGAATGCTCTCTTATTTGAATTTCTATTATATGATTATATTTCTTATTAGAATACTGTATCTAAATACACCAAATAAATTTCCATTCTTATAAATAATAAAATCAATGCTAATGTTATACCCCCTGGAAAGCATTCCGTAATAGATACTTTTAACACTAAACCTACCGAGTATTAAAAGTGAGCAATATATACTGCTCTGTAAGAATGATAAGACTGAATTTATTTAGACTATCCACAACTTTTATCATAATGAATACATGGATTAAGAAATTTCTTCGATCATTTTCTATGAAAGCATCTTCATAGTTTCAGAAATTTCAAAATATAAAATGTCAAACCTGTTATTTTGGCCGGCTTAGTAGGTATAGTCTTATATGAATGTTTGTGTTTGATTTACAAATTCCGGTTACTTTTTTTACATAACGCAAGAACGTCTTAGCACAGCGGAGGATTAGTTTCCGTTCAACGACAATGTCCGATGACGGCTCGGCGAGGTGAAGAAATCAAGAGTAGCGTTGAATGATCACGGACAACAAAGGCTCTCGGAAGAGCCGGGCGCGAAGGTGGATTATCCATCCTCTTCTCTCCGGGATAATGATCTGTAGCGGTGTTGTTGGATCCCCTGAATATATATTAATGCTCGTCCTTTTTTCGCTCGTGTAGATAATGGTGGGCTTCGCCAGGTCTGAGAGGGCGAGAGAAACGTTAGAGAGGGGGAAAAAGGGCGAGAGGGAAAAACAAAAGTTGCATTCGTCGGAACACGGGAGCTCTCTCGACCTAAACGCCGAGCCGAGGCGGCCTTGGCAATAGCCATGGAAAAAATTTTTAATTGCTTTGTGGCGAGAGAAATTACAGACGGTGAGCCGACGCGACGCAACGCGACGCGGTACGACGCGGTGCGACGCGACGGGTGCAACAACCCCCTTTCAGCTGTTATCTAGAATACCAACGACGACGCATAGGAGGGCCACCTTTATCGATTGTGTGTTTACCGGCGTACAGAATATCCACCTGTTAGACAAACTACGAGATAACCCGCTTTCGTGCGTTCCACGCGCATACTTCTTGTCTGGTTTACTCTGGCGCGTAGATTCGTGCCGATACGCAGATACCGAGAACACCGGAGACGCATTAAATCTCTGTTCGTAATTTCTGGCGAAGCTCCGAATTTTTACAGTGTCGGTAATGATCAATGCCTGAGAACTTGCAAAAATTTTTAGATTGTTTCTTGTCGCTAGATTGCGGATATTTATTCAAAATATAAATTGTTTACATGCATCGTTAAAAGTAGAAACCAGTTAGAAGTTTTTTCCTTTCCTTACCAATTTTAAGGAATTGAGAATAATGCAGCCACATTTTCAAATTCCTCGAATCTTTGTACTATATATAGTACAATGCACACTAAAGCATAGTATTTTGCATAAAAACCGCTGTCTACTTGTTACACTTTATAATGAGGGAAAACAGGGCAGGTCTTAACATTTTCTGATTGATAAATCTGGCAATGCAGAAAAAAAATTATATACAGATCACCTGACGACATTACTAGTGGCAATGTTGTGTAAACGATTCAGCATCATGTGTCTGTCTTAAGCCAATAAGCTAAAATTTGATTGTTTGGCGTGTTTATCCAAACACTTCTTTTTGAAGCAATCGCTATTATAAAGCGTTTAAATGTTGTCAATGGTAGTTTCAGGGTGAAATCGGATTAGTAGATTCAATTCTGTTTCTTCTGCTCTGTTCAACGGGAAATTATGAAAAAATCGCGCATGTTTTGTTTAATGGTACACATAACTCTGAATTATTTCAAAACTTTTTGTTCCAAAATCAAGTTTATTTTTAAATCCGCAAGATTTAAAATATTGATTTTTTATTCAAGCTATTAAATGTCCATATTCATATTTTTACGATGGGAGTGCTTTGTTATACTTATGAATGTTTAACTTTTTTAGATTTTTCGGAGAGGGTAGACTTGGTTAAAAGAATTAAAAATCGCTAAAAATTCGAACAATTCGAACATTTTTCTTATTCAAGTTTGTAAAATACCAGGTTTACAGTCATTCTATAGTCAGATGTCATTAATTAAAAAAATAAGAAATGAAATTTCACAACGTTTTTTTACATGTATGCATACTTGAGTTGGGCATTATTTGAATTGTTTCGAAAATATTTATCAATTATCCAAATCAATACTTTTTAATCGAAGATTTTATCGTTCATTTTTCTTTTTACCTAATTTTCTAAGGATATACTTATATGAATACATTCGGAATCGGTTGAATTTAAAATACTTACAAAAATATGAAATTGACCATGACTTTCTCTGCACGCGTAGAAAGATTATTTATTATATAAACTAAAAAGGAATATGAGCTATGAAAGCTATGAAAAATATACTTGATATTCTATAATTTTGATTTAAACCGATTATTTTCCGTATGATTTCATGTACGAATGAATTCTTATTTGAATACATTTTTATTCGACACTGTCGAATCACATTTTATCTGTTAATCTTCATCTCTTATCCGCCATCCGAATAAAATCTTGTCTAACTCTGATACAGTATAATGTTAAACATTACTATGCTTGGAAAATAACGAAGTTGTGGAATTGTGGATTTCGCGATGCACGTGAAAGATCGAAACAGCAGATCACTAAGCGTCACGAATTTAATGGACAATCCATAATAGTCTCAGAACATCAGTAAATTACCTATCAATGACGTTGCCACCGACGTACGAACAGTTTTGCTTCTGTTATTCAGATTATAGGGTTTGATAAACACCTAGTAAAATCGGAAGATTTACATCCACTCGTCGCCGGACATTTTCGAATTTTTACAGGCTCGTCGTAAACTAACCGTGTTTCCGTTCGGCAACAAATTAAAGGCGTTGCCATTCTTAATGGGGTAATAATGAGAGTTGGCAAAGACATATGGAGGATGCCACATAGAATACGATACGTCGCAATAAGTTTTTGAGATGCTGCTTAATCGCCGTGATCATCGCAACGGGCTAATAGAACGTCAAAGAGATTGCTGGTCGGCATAAAATGTCTTTGAAGCATTTGTTACAGGCTCTCGCATGTAACACGCTATAAAAGATACCGGCTAATTATACGGCGGTGCACCGTGTTCATCGGCCATTTCGTTTGCATACTCCACGTGCCCTTTGGTATTGCAATAAATTTGCAGTAGCCGCGTATAGAATCGTGCAAACGACTGGATCCCCAAGAACGCTTTGGGCTCCGGGTTTCACGGCGCACGTGAACTCGCGTTAATCGGAATCCAATTTTAATAAGACTGCTTTAATAGGCGCTGCGGACGCTGTGCGCAAGATAGTTAATTAACTTCGAACCTTCGTAGAATACCGTGTTTTAAACAGTTATGCTTATTGCACCGTTTTACGAACATTGAGCTTCATACACGACGTAAAAGAAAACTTCACGAAAATCGTACATATGGAAGAGAAATTATTTCTTGCTCCACGTTTTTCTTCGTAATCGTAATTTTAAAGGAAATGATGTAACTATATTTCTGCAAATTGACATATTGTTCTACAATTGCAACCATTATTACTAGACTAAAAATACTTACGCAAAAATAACAAAATATAGAATACAACGAAAATAACAAAAATACACGACATAATACAGAGATATGAACAGAAAATATGAATAATTAATAATAATATGAACAGAAAAGATCAAACTATACTATCGTAATTAAGGGCAGGCCACACCAAATTAATACAAGAATACTTAATTACCGCCTTAACAGCCCAGGTCCACATAAAGAACACAATAAAATTTCACAGAGCAATGAATATACAGGGTGTCTCAAAAGTCACTCGCAATCGAAAAATGAGGGATTCCTGTGGTTAATTGAAGTAACTTTTTCCTTAGTGAAAATTAAATCCGCGGCTTTGTTTACAAGTTATTAACGAAAAACACTGTCCAATGAGAGGCGAGTTCGGTTGCTGCGAGGCGGCTGATTTTGTCTCTCAATGGTCAAGCGTTTTTCGTTAATAATTCATGAACGAAGCTGCGGATTGAATTTCCACTAAGGAAAAAGTTACTTCAAATGATTTCAGGAACCCCATATTTCCCGATTGGGAGTGACTTTTGGGACACTCCGTAGATGACATAGTTTTCTGATCGATTTCCGTCGCTAAGGACCTCCGTATAAGGTGTAGGACCTCACTGTAAAAATATAATAGAAATAATATTATTTATTTTTAACCATTTACACTCGTAACTACTTTCACCATAAATCCAAGATAGTTTTTCTAACCTACAATATTTTCATCTTATATGACTTATTTATTTAGTGTATACGAAATTGAATCTTCTGACTCGTACAACAGTTACACTTTTAACAATTTTTTAAATGTAATCATGTTAGATAGTGTAAAAATTATTTTGGAATGTAATACAACAATTCTTATTGGTGCTTAAGAGTGACCAAGCAAGTTGAAAGGATTAATTTACGTATTACTTTGCATTTGAAAAATCTATACACACCATAAATTCATGAGGATCCGCAATCTATATAATAGTTATTACTAGACTGTGAATTTCATGCACTTACGACAAAAATAAGTGGGTGAAATACAAAACTGAAAAGACGTTCTAAGAATTTTTTGAAAATTCTTATATTTCAAACATGCTAATTATTAAAAGAGCAAAGACATTTTAGTATAACTTATATTTCTTACAATTAACTTCGAGAATTCTTATTTTGCATGAAAACCGTTGTCTTAGTTATTACAGCAGTAGGTAAAGCGTTAAGATATGTTGCTTAACAATTGAATAATGGCAGAGAATCGTTCCCAAGTGCAATAAAAATAACGAGTGAAACGTGATTTTTCTTTTAGCTTTCATCTTCTGTAATTAAGAGAGAAGATGTAACAGAGAGGACGATGAGATGACTGTCTACCATGTGACTTCATAAAAAGGTATTATTAACTCGCATGGTTTGCCATACGCTTCCTTTTCTAAATGCAGCGCCAGACAAACGTAGACATTAAAGACAACGATGATACAAGACAGCTCGAGCTCCAGCGTTGTAAAAATATTTAGGTTTTATTTCGCCTTCGACCCTGTGCTTGGTTGACTTAACCACATGCTGTAAATGTGTGATCGTTTTGTAACTTTCTACCTTTATTGTCGTGCATAAAGCAATTCTCGTGTCAACAGATTCTGCTCGCTCATTTGTCAAACATTGTTCCCTTCCACGTTTCTGCGTAATTATTGAATTTAGAAGAAAATCTACTATCGAATCGATTTCAAAATGAATTAATTTATCAAACTTAATTCACAAACTTGAATTTACAAATGATTAACTATATTACTGTAAAATTTTATATTACTCTGGAATTGCAATTGTTATTACTAAATTGCGAATCCTTACGCAAAAGAAAAATTCTGTTAAACAATTACAGTAAACAAGAGCTTCTTTCTCTTAAATAATTCTAATGAGTTAAAAATATAATGAGTTAAAAACATAAACAGTGTTTACTTTTTAAAATCTTTCCGCAACTGAAATATTATCTCTTCGTTTCTACAATAAATACATAAAATGAGCTGGATGATTTTGACCCAGTCTATTTAAACGTTACTTACTCGTTCAATTTTTGCCAATTAAATTAAATCATCGCTCTATTGTATCGCTGATACAATAGAAACGATAGGTCTACATATTCATAAGTATGAGAATGATTATAAATAGATTGTGGATCCTGATGCAGAATAAAAATTGTCCAAGTCAATTGTAAGAAACATAAGTCAGATGAAAATGTCTTTCTTGCTCGGACGATGAACCATTTTAGCAACTATACAATCGACTACGATTGTAATCATTCTCAGCTTTATTCATGAATTTTTAAAAACATATTTTTGAAGATTCTTCTCTTCATAGTGTAACAGCAATTTATTGAATTTAATTTCTGTAAATTAAGTAACAACTAGTTGGTTAAAAGTACACTTGGTTAAAATGAGCCTGTAACCGCAGTCCGAAAATGAATAATTGTAGTAACTTGAAAATAATGTAACAGTATTCTTAAATTCATCTAAGGATCTAACAGTTTGGAGTTCATTGTTGTTATAAATGCATAAAATCCACGATCATCAGCATCGTCAAATGTATACTTGTGAAAATAAGTCCATTGTCCAAGATTACTATCGAATAAGTCTTAGCATGTTGATATGATGAATAATTTAATATAATTTCTGTCAACTTTGCTATCCAAATTCCGCTATCATTGCTAAATCCGGGGAATAAAGATGATAATAGGGACTACGAAGCTCCCATCAATTTTTTATATGTGTACAAGCAATCTGGCGCAGCGATCGAATGGCGACTCAGGATGTCCATTATAGTTGGAGTGCTTCTTCCTCATTTCCTCTTCCTGCGGAGGTAACGCCCTATAGTGATACGTATAGGGCCTATACCAATGCACGGAATTATATAAATACTAAATCCCGCGTTTGCCGTTTAATCTCGGGAATATCCTGACCTTGGCTCTTTTCAGATGCTAGACAGCATTTAATCTGGAAGCAACGCATCGCTGGTCTACTCTATTATTAGGGGAACGGAGAGGTATTGCTTTATATTGCTACCGGTTTCATCCGACGCAATTTCGCAGCCACCAACACGTGTTCACGTATTGAATGCAAAGTAGCCATCTTCTGAGACTCGTACCGTATATTTGCAAGCTGTACGCTGTATGAACCTTGGTCCGTTAGATCGCATGCCTTTCGGCATATTCACTGATAATTCATTTATAAGGAAAGATAATAAGTAATTGGAGCAATCATAATTATTTCAGATTGCAATAAGCGAAATAGGGTAATCGAATTGTTTGTGTAAAACATCTTAGAAGCTCGTAATGAATATCATTAGTATCAGTCTAATGGATTTTATTGTATACGGCATTATTATCATGTCAGAATGAATGTCTGTACTGAAGACCTGTGCTAGATAAACACTTCTTCTCTTGCTGAGAAAACTGCAATGTTATTTCATATTTGCGTTTTACTTTATTTGTAATATTACTGCAACCTTGCAGGTATTTCGGACTTGGTTCACGATTATCTTATATGCACCTGTCTCAACTCATACATGATTCTTTTTCATTAAAGAATGATTTAATTTCTTTTTAAGTATATTTTTTCTAGCGATCTTTCTATAAGAAAATATTTTCATGAAATAAATTAAAAATGTAAATATTGAAAATAATCAAACGGACAAAATGATAATCCATTTCTTAAGATAATTAACTGATGAAAAAAAGTGAAACAGTTATGGATAATATTTAATATTTCGTTGCATTCACTTTATTTTTAATTACCATAATCCTCCTCCTCCTCGGTAACTATTTTATATTTTATTATACAGATTTTATTACGTTATACTACCCTACATTTCACTATACTATATCATACTGTATTTTTAAAATCTTAGGTAACTTATTTTTTTCTTAAGCTATTTAATTTATTTTCCTCCTGCTCCTTTTTTGGTTACATAAATAAATAAATAAGTGGTTTCAAAAAATCTTTATATATTTTCTGCTTTCCCATATTGCCTTTGCATGACACATTTCAGAAAAAATGCAATATATTCAGTGTAATATAAACATTATGAGATTACTGCAGTCCATGTTCTACGAGTGCATAGTCATTTGCAGTTTAATTACCATAAACGCAAAAATGTTGATTGCCTTGCAAATAACATTCTTTTAGATTGTAACGTATTATTTGTCTTATACCGTATTCTACGTTGATATCTTTCAAGAATATTTTCTTGTATTAATCACCAATTATGTTATGCAGCTTAGAATTTCCTTGACTTATGACTGACCCCAGAATTAATTACGAAAAGCTTCCATTCGGAAGTAAACAAATTAATTGCGTTTGAACATGGTCAAAGGGCGAAGTTCTAGACCGATGGCCTTACTATTTATCTACTAAAGCAAACGTAGCTGCTTAAGAAACTTATCATTATATGGCCACTATCAAAGATTAAATTCCATCTGAAGTGACAAATATTTAGTCAGAGATTGTCTTCGAGGTTGCGTGTTTACTATCAAAACTTTGTATTGTTTGAATAAAATTGCTTTAGCATGAAATTTACGAATGAAAACCTTCCAAATAATTGTATGGTTTCTGGATCGAAAATGTATGAATACAATTGCAGTTTTGAAATACAATTTAATTTAATCTTTAATGCTAAACTGTAAATAGTTGTTTCAAAATATAAATACTGAACAAATGGATACATTGCTTACAATATTAAATTTTGGAGTAAATAACGATGTATATAATATTCGTATGTTTCGTTTAATATTTTATGAGAGAAAATTGAATATTACATCGACCACATAATTGCATTGACCGTACACTCAAATTAGGCCATATGTACTTCATAAGTGAGAGACTTTAACAATTGGTTGACAGAATAAAAAAATTATATACATACTTATATACATTCTGAAGATTTGATTGAAATCAGTTGACCTTGTCTTAAATTGTAAACAATGAAGGATCGTGAAAATCGCAGTTCTTCACAATTTTCAACTAAAAGTAGATAATTTTGACATATTCCAGTGACTGCAGCTTAACTATGCATCAACTGATGTCAATAAAAGTTTCAGTATCTAGAGTCTAAAGGAAGAGGTAGAAATATGAGATACCTATTGTATTTTTTCATCGAGACGATTTTAGAATTGTTAAAACCAAACGGCTTTTATGGATATGTAAGTATAAACATTCTGAACTTAGCCGAACATGTTGATTTTCAGTTTTTTTAATTAATGCAAAATCGAACATCTAGAAAATGAGATAGTAATATGAGACAGTATTTTCGTAAGAAAGAAGATAAGAAACTGCTTGAAAGTATTAGTAATAGTTTTATTGTTGTAAATACTATGCAATGAGATACTTTTATACAGTTTTACAGTAGTCACAAATGTAAAAATTATTCTCGGAACCTGCACAATCATTACGAACCCACAATTGGCAGAACACACATCGAATCTATAGTTCTCCTTCGGAGTTTTCTGAGAATTTAACGTCGCAAAAAATGCATACGACATCATTGTTTGCTGATTGTAGCTATCCAGGTCCCTTGTCAACATTAATATCAAACGAATCATCTGACTCCAATTGCGCTCTTAACTTCATCTTATCCGATGACTGCCTTTTTCGTTTGCAGGAGGTTTGACTTTTTTGATTTCGAAGCAATTTCTTTTTGGATGCCAATATTGTTATCATTCTTGAAAATTCTATTTTGCGTCCTCCAGTTATGACCGTGAGTATAACAGTTGGGATGGGTGTCATGTCATACGGACTTATCATAGAAGATGTTCCCCTTGAAGTCCTTGGAATTGGACTCAAATCATCTTCGCAATAATTTTGTTTTAGTTCTTCATTCTTTTCACTTAATTTTGTTCGCGACATCAGAAAAAAGTAATTAAAAAATCTATTGTACAGTTATAGCAACATCTTTTAGTATATGGTAGTAATATGAGACAGTCTCATATTCGTATCAGTCGAATGTCTCACATTAGTACCAAGTCAACATTTCACATTTTTGTCTTAATATTCGTGAACTATTAATATAGAACAACTTATCTCCATTCTTCCTTTAAAAAACAGTGAATAAATAATAGAAAATGACAATGGGCTTCACCAGATGTCGCAAAAGTCATTCAAATACTTCGTTTCATTCATTATAACATGTATATCTGTATTGTATATAACTCAACACTGTTGTGTCCCACACTGCTACCCTATCTCATAATCCTACTTCTTCCCCCATATTATAAGTTATCGAGATCTACAAAATGAGTTCTTTAAATTTTCGTCATTGACTCAGATGAAAAAGTTGAAAAACATCAATTTTTAATTCTTTTAACATGGCAACTAGTTGCAATTCCTGAAAACAATATTTTAGTCATTGTCTAGTAAACTAATCTCTCTAACATCCCAAACAAATTTAGATCTCTTGACCCAATTATAAAAAAGTATACTGGACAGTGTGCTCAGAAAGATGATGATTTCGAAAATCTTGAGATGCCTTATTATTTTATGGACTAGTGTATAAGTTATACCCCTAATATCATTACCTGGGTTCCGTTGGAACGAGGCCGATCGGTTGCGTAACAGTGGATCGGAAGAGGGAGCGGTGGGGGTTACATTGTGCGTTATCATTGGACTGATCCGTTTGGGGCTCTTTAATTCCAGCACGAAAACAGAAACGCTCGTCACGGCCTCGACCCGAGCAAAAGTTCGTCGAGGTTGCCAAGCCTGAGGCCGGTCTATGTTCTCTCTGGAACTCGGAGCCAGGACTCGAGAAAGGTCGAAGCTTGCCGGAGGTAGTCGAGCGACGTCGAACGGCGTCGAGCGGCGTCGAGCGGTCGCGTCGAGAGCCGAACCCCGAGAGTCTGCGGAACGAGCGCACCGCAATCGAACAGCATCGTCAGTCCCTCACGGTGAGCCGGTTCAGTTGGTTTCCTCTGCTCGTCTCCGATCGTTGATGCGTTGTCTGCGACGATCCGCTCCGTTTTAATAGGAGCCGACTGCGTGAAATTCTCTCTCTCTTTTTCTCTCTTTATCTCTGTCTCTATTTACCGTGTTCCGAAAACCTCACAGTGCTTCTCTCCCGCGTTTTCACCCGCCTCGTGTAAACCGCGCACCGGTGACGAACGATCACAGTGCGTACGAATTATTGTTGGTGGACACGAGAGCATTTGCGAGCACCGGGCTGTTCTGTTTGTGGATTTCTACCCCCCGGCTGCCAGTGGATTACCCGACGTCCCGCCAAGGCAACTTTTCTCAAAGGTAGGAGAGCACCTTCAACTTGTACCAACGACCGCCTGAAACGTGTTTTCGTTCGGCTTAATCTCCGTTTTCCGCGATTCCGATTTTCCTAAGATTTCCATCGGTTGCTTGTCAAAGCATGGAACGTCCGCGGCTGTCACGAGAGATCGACGAGTCAGACCTTGAGCCGAACGTGGTTCAATGCTTCTTCTCGCTGCGAAAACGTGTTCGCCCGATCGGGGTGAAGATCGTTTTCGAAGCGGCGTAATTACGACTCGAATGGATAATGGAATCCTGCTACGAAATAGTTCAGACGGAGATTCGCGTGATTCGTTTAATTGATGGTGAGTCGAGCTGAAATTGCGTGCCAGTTTCTGCGACGTGCTCAGGTAAATCGACCCGGTTCTCTTCACCATTGTCGGTGTTTTCTATCAGAATGGTCATGGCGCTTGAACCGTATTGCTTACTTAGCCCGCTGTGCACAATGACATATTGAATTTGAAATGGGGAACGGTTTGGAATAGGATTTGCTCGAAATGAATATTTTCATTTCATCTGATTGATTGTAACGAGTGTGTTTGGCTGTGTACCGAATAATTAACCCTAGAACGACCCCGTGGGGTTGCCGGCAACCCCACAACATATTTAAATGGTCTGCGAACGTGTAAATAAATACTAAAACATTGAGATTTTTCTTGTCCTCCTAACTCACGTTGTACTTCATATTTTGGAACTAATAAATAATATTTTGGTTATTAAGATATTATTTTGAGTCATCCACAACCCCGCGATGTCACTTATGCCGAAAAATGGAAGAGGTCGTTCTAGGATTAAGAATATAAAACAATGAAAATGGTTAAGAATATAGAACAACGAAGTGACTAAAGATAAAAACGGCGAAGTAATTAAAGACATAAAACGACGAAATTGAACTTGAGTCTGCAGACAGCGGTGCGCGAATTATGTCTCTTCCTTTCCACGATACGTCACTGTCCAACTACCGCGTACAGCCACTGGTCGATCGGAGATTTTGAATAATTGAAAATTTTTACCGCCATTCCGTCGTCCCCGGCGTCTGCTTTGTTTCGTCCCGTAGAATCGTTCTCGAAAATATCTACCGCACGCAATCGATCGGCATGTGCATGCAGAGCCGCCTAGGGCCGTCGAAAACCGTGCAGTCCTTGGAATCGATGCAAATTTGAAGGTGTACCAAAAGGAAGATTCGCGGAGAAGGAAAAAGAAGTCTGGACAAGTGACGAATATGTCGGCTCGAGTTAGGGGACGGTTAATAACGGAGTCATTAGAAAAGTGGCTGCGGGCTACGAGCATGCACCTCGGATGCAGCTCAGGGTGTCTGGTGCAGACTGATCGAGGAAAATAGGATAATAGCGACTTAGGGACACCCGGAGTGGAATTAACGCTGTTAAAGGATGCCGGAAATGGTGGTATATTTATCGATCGGGCATGTCTAGGGCCTAGAGACGAAGCGTGCACGCACTGACTGGCAATTACGGTCTGTGATCTATAATGGATGGTCGTTTAAATCGTAATGCGAGACTTCTCTGCGACCCGGCGCGCAAATAGTCACCCTGCCTAAGCTCGGCTGCCCTTTGTGAGATCCGACGAAGCAGTTCGAAGTTTTCTGTTAAACTAGGTGTTGACAGTTAAACGACGAGCTCCTTCAGCCCCCGAAATTATGGGAAACGTTATTTTGTCGGTCTCAGCCAAATCCCGGCTCTGCTACTCGGGCTCTTGGACACTTTTCAAGCAAGCATTGTTTATATTTTGCTACAGTTCCCTTCCCATTATTAATACGGACAGATGCGTACTTTGTTTTGCTAGGATGGAGTCAGTCAAACTCACTTTGATATTTTGAGAAAGAAAGTCGGTGGAAGCGTAAGAGCGGCTACTTTATTAGCGCCGGTTGGTTGCTCCACTCCCTATATCTCGCTTTATATTTTACCCGTCGCGTCGTCGCGTTCCTTCTCTAATAAATTACTCGTCTTGTTATTTCGAGTATCAGCGTTCGCCGATTCTCCACCGATTTGTTTGCTCCCAGCTGTTTCATCGATAGTCGTGAATGCGAATTCGTGTTGATATTGACGAGGCAAAGGAATCGTGAACGTTGGCTAGAAAGCTGGGAATGATATAAACATAAATTAGTTTAAAAGGCGTGGTTACTATTTCTGGGGTTACTTAGCGATCTGCTCCGCAGACGACTCATCGACAGCTCAGAAGTGTTAAACACTGCTGCGGGCTATTTCCTTGATCGCTTAAAAGCCCCTTCAATCGTAGTCGTATTGAGTTACAAACGGAATCAAGGTAGATCTCTATTTCGAATTTTGTAAATTTATTTGACAATTGTTTAAGCCGTGCGAGATTGAAAATTTCATAAAGACGTCTCTTGTAAGAATTAAAAAACTAACTTCGACATTTTTTAATGATATTATACTTGCTTGTGCATAATAGCTACTTTCAAGATAAGTTCATCTGCCTACGATAATAAACATTTTATGGATGCTTATGACAGTACGCGCAGGATGTTATTGATAATTTTATGTTCAATTTACAACAGAGATGTATTATTGTTAACATATTTGTACAGCCATTAGTGACGTCGGCGCGCTTTTTATTGTCGATCTTTAAATTCACTTTTAAAGTGGTTATCGTCTACGGACAAATAAGATACAGCACGCCATTTAAAAAGACCAAGTTGACCTTCGTATCTCATTAACCCTTTTTGAAGATATAATACTGAAATGACCATGCTCTAGCCTTCACAAATTTGTGAATGTTTTCTAGGCAATAATTGTGATATTTTTAACTTCTCGGTACATATTTGTTTTATTCATTAAATTACTTTGTTTCTACCTAATTTTTTGGATAGCTTGAGATTGTGGTAATTTCGTTAACACCGCACTATAACATATTATTTGTTATATCCTGTTAATCCCTTGCACTAGAATAACGAATCAGATTTGCGATGAAAATGTCATACTTAATATATTAAAAATTAATGTTGTTCCGTTCTTCGGTAGCTGTGAAAGAAATCGTTCTGCGATGAGTTAATATAATTTCAAGAAGAAGTAGTTGTCTTAGATTAGCACAAATAATTTATTGAAATAGGGGTGGAATTACTGCCGCTTTAGAATAATTTTTTAAATAATTCTCACTTTCGATCTACAATTTCGTAAGGACCATTAGAAAACTTTCTTTAAAGAAAGTGTTAAGATGCTCAGATTCGTAGTCGGGGTGTATTTGAAAGGATCGGTTCAATCCCACGTTGGCATGTGACTGTGATTTGTTTGGCGTGTAGACAACACTACTCGTTTGGCCAAGTGTCACGTAGGAACTTGTTGGGCGCAAGTGTCACATGGTAAACAGTATTTAAATTATCGCGTGTGTGTGAGTGGTTGGCCCGAAAAATGAGCTTCAAATCAAACTCTGTTCAGACGTGCAAAGTTTCAACAATGTGAATCGCAACACATGTTATTTGTCAATATTCTGTAAAATAATAATGTACTATTTAAAATCTTCGAATATTTCTAAATCTTTAAGAACATAGAGTAAGGACTGCAATGAAGTGTTTCGATTAGATCAGTAGCTATGGAATTGTAAATTTATAACAATTTATTAACACTCGTTTGACCTTTAGGTTGATTCGATGCAGGTTTTACGGATATCGAATAATTTCTTCCAACAATCAGAATTTAGAAATTGTTATTTGAATAACATATTTTTAACAACTTTAAGGTTTATAGAAGAACTAACGTATGCAGGAGAAGTATCTTAAAAAATATCCTCCCAAAAATTAATAAACAGGATTATAAAAGTTCCAAAGTATACTCAGTTATATTTTCATTAAATAAGTCTGTAAAAAAAGAATTTATGGAGTTAGTAGTAACATAGTAACTTTTTATTGTCATGTCAACTTGATATGAAAGGTGAGATTGAATTGTAGAAATTTAGTAATGCAAACGTAGGTACCTTTAGCACATAATTTAACGCTAAAACGCTATGTGATAAAAGACAACCGACCAAATTATTTGTGTTTTCTTACTAAACTGTTAGGCTACCATATAAAAATGTCTCGTTTTACATTTCATTTTTAAAATGGAGATAATTTTATGGATACTTACGAGCCACTTAATTTACTTATTTAAATACTACAATGAAAGTAAATTAGGAACTGTGCAGAACACTCATGCAATCGTGATATTAAACCAGAATCTATTTTCGCAGTCTGCTGCTTTTAATGTTAATGCGAGTGCTGCCAAATCGAGCGACAAAACGCGCCTGCTTGCACCAGACCTAAAACTAGTAACCGAGAAGAAACTTTCCACGAATGATTCAGAAGATGTTTCGTAGGACACCCCACGTAGTCACCCTCTGAGTAATCCGCAAACAAAACGCACGAAATATCGCCGACGTCACTACCAATTGTAGTTCTTGTTCGTCTGTCTAGATTAAACATTAGAGAACGCTAATTAAAGAGCTATTTCATTAGTATACATGAAGTTTCATATTAATCGTTTGCCGTCATAAAATTTAAATATTAATAAATTGGTATTTAAATTCGAATGTTAATATTTATAAACTGGTATTTAAAATATAATGTCTACATTTATAAACTGGTGCTTAACGCTAAAAGTGACTGATATGTGTTGTCTTATAAAAATGACAGGATTGACTTTATTCAAATTTTTCACAATTTTCTACAACAGTGTGCATGAACAAAAAAATATGTTCAACAATATCGAATAGAAGCAGCTTCGTAATTTCAATATTAAAAAATAAAATATGTGATACAGCCCTTTTGATCGGCGATGGTACGTTTAATATTGAGTTCAAATTCTACTATTCAGAAACCGATATATACGGTAGAACCTCGATTATCCAAACCTCTAATACCAGAATTTTCTAATATCCAAATACGTTTCATATGAAATCAGCTCTATCTATGACAACCATAATGCAACACGGATGTACTGTACAAATTAATAAAGATTAAATTTAGCATTGTACCTAAGTTGCTGTTTTATTATCTGTACACTCTCCGTTACACTGAAAATTCAATAAAGATTTTGTAATTTATTTTTGCATTATTCAGGTATTATAGCGAATGCTATTAGTAGACTGCAGATTTTATGCATCTATGAGAAAGATGGACAGATCAAATACAAAACTGTAAGGATATTATACAAATTTCAGAATATTGTTACATTATTTTCAATTTGTTACAATTTTTATAAGAGGAAATACAGTTTCATTTACGATTGTATTCATTAGAATTAACTTCGATAGTTTTATTTTGCATAAAGATCCGCACTCTATCTATTAACAATTATTAAATACAATGTCTCTGCTGTGGTATTATTTAAGCAAGCAATTCAAGAAATAACGCTGTCATGTTTTAATAATTCAGTTTTGCAACCAGGCTGTGGTTTTCGAAGTAACGTTGCCAACCATTAAAGTTTAATTCGACGGAACGTTTCTTTAATTTCATGCCTTACGGTAAAATGGTGAATGATTTTATAGACATGGGATAGTATTACGTCTTTCTATAACGGTTCTAAACAGTGGCACTTGTAATGTAAATTGTTAGAACAATGCATCCTGAAACAGAGAGAACAAAGAAACGAAATCATTTCCGATGTTGTCATTGGAACGTGTGTTGTAATCGCTTCTTATTAAGTGTGAAGGATATGGATTACGTCGTTAAATTATTTAAGCTGTTTATGCTAATTAATATACTTTTCTTATATTGAGTTTCACGCTCGAATGCGTCAGAAGAGTCGCAGTTGACAGCTGCTTCGCAAGAAACTTTTAATCGCTCATCAGCAGTACGCGCAGCAATGCGGAGCATTAACATGCACGATAGACGACGCATGTTCATCGATTAATTTCTTTCGTGACGTTCGATGTAGGAATTCTCTAATCAGGATAAGAACATTTTCATTTCTCTTTTATGTAAAATATTTTAAAAGTCTCCAATTAGTACTTATAGGCTTATATAACGGTCTAGGATTGTATATCAACTGATGTTTTCAATATTGTTTGATATTGATCTTTCCATATAATTTCATTGGAAGCTTTATACAGGGTGTACCAGGTTCTTTCAGCCAAACGATATCGACATATTCTATGAGTGGACATAAGAAAAAAATGTCGCATAAACAAGGCGCAAAAATGATAAGAACAGTGCGAAATAATAACGGACTAATTTTTATTTGATATAGAAATATGTTACTCGTATTTCTTTTGTCTGCATTACTTATCCAAGCTATGTTTACCAATACGAGTCGTCTTAATGTAAATAATACAGGGTTATCCAAAAGTACGTTTAAGGCGTCGAATGAGAGTATCTGTCAAACGCCATGTTTGTTTCTTGTCACTTTCTGTTTCTTAATACAGTGATAGACAACTTTAATAATCGAGTCAGGGTTATATATTTTAATAATCAAGTCAACCCTTGAGAACAGGGTTGGGACGTTAAGATTTATAAAATATATTTCATACATCAACGTAGAAATTAACTTTTAAGATTGAACAAATAATTCCGTCAGTCAGTTTTGATTAATATGGTAGTCACCGTGTTAAGCAATAAATTTATTTTATTATCTGTTCAAACTAGTCAACAAAAATTATGGCCAGCTTTCTGTACGAGATAAATCCTAAAAGCTCATCAAATCTCCAAACGACCACTGACTACATCCATAAAACTATTAGCATCCTTCCCTTTTATTTGCTCTCTTAAGCGACAAATTGATTCTATCACCTGTTCAAACCATCCAACAAAAATTCCGATCAACTCCAATCCTAGATAAAGTTTGGAAGTTCATCAACCCCCAAACGACTGATGACTTCCACAAAACTGTTAGTACCTCCCTTTTTTTTGCTATTTTTAAATAACATTCTGTTACTCGACAAAATTCCTCGATAAAACCCAGAGATCTTTGAAATCTCCAAGTGTCCAATCTCGGACACCTAACAAGAGAGTTTTTACAGGTGTTCAATTAGATTTGCGAAACTAACAGTTAGAGGTATAGTATCCCGCCTCCAATTAACAAACACGAGTGTTTTTTGTCCGGAAAATGTGATATTCGTTAAAAAAACGGAGTCAACGTCCGCCATAAGTAGCTCCAAAAATGGCTTTAAACGAACTTTTGTGAATTTTGCTTACGTTTGAATGAGTACTCTATCCACACATATAATAAATTCTTTCCAATTGTCCCTCATCAAATTCAATCAAAGTTTAGGTCTCGATTCTTATGTTCAAACTTTTATCTATCCCTTCCGAAGTTCGAATTACGTTTGAACAAATTTGGAAATTGAAAAACATCCTATTAATTTAGTTTTCCTGCACCAGATAGAAAAATTAGAAATGCATTAATATTTAGATCGAATAACTGTACAGTATGGTACACAACAATGTACAATTAAAATGTATAATAAAAAATGTACAATCCTGTTAAAAGATTCATCCTTGGCGATTCAGGATTTTGTATTTTCATAAGGATATTTGTTGTTATGTTTTTGTGTCATTTGAGACTCGCGTGTTTCCAGCATAAGATCTTTTTACAACCTAAGGAACACACTCCCCTCATAGAGTCAAGCCACGCCACGCCGTTCGTGCACTTACCTTACACACTTGTACCGCCATATAATGTTTATATACAAGTATTGTCGATAAGATTACAGTCGTCTGGGTATGTTTCTTTACAAAGGGCCTAGCCGATTAAGATGGTCAAAACTGCCCTTAGCGATTTTTCAATGAGTCATATACCCTTCGATAGCTGACCCAAAAAACTCATCTGTGCAAACTTTTAACCCTGTAACTTGTCCGTGAGGATAGTTACAGGGTAAATTAGATTTCGGGGTTTTCCAGCATTTTCCCCCCTTTAACGGCTTTCTAAAATTTTGAAAAAATGTAGCTTTTTTTGAATATCAAGCCGCATGTTATAGAATTTTTTCAGATTTTTCGGTTGCAAACTGTGATTGTCAAAAATGAAAAACCAAAAAGATCGGAAAATTGAAGATTTCTCGAAAACTAAAATACTTGCTATTTTTATATTAATTACCTGATAAGGTACTGTCACAAGTAGTCTACTCAATTTTTCTCAGAATTTTTAGTCGACTGCAACATTGTCAAAAAAAATGAAAACCGAATTTGTCGATATTTTTGCTGTGTAACTACAAGTTACTACTTGTTGAGTTTACCGCAAGTGTGGATTAAGCAATTTTAAACGTTTTTACATTGAAACAAA
The DNA here is from genome assembly GCA_028455555.1 of Augochlorella aurata. Taxonomy (NCBI): domain Eukaryota; kingdom Metazoa; phylum Arthropoda; class Insecta; order Hymenoptera; family Halictidae; genus Augochlorella; species Augochlorella aurata. The sequence goes on from CM052160.1 coordinate 1,054,651, forward strand.
CAATTTTTTAACCTAGATAATGCGATTTGAGGGAGCAAAAAAATTGTGACCAGCGCAATATATACTAAAATGTTTTCACTCATCACAACTTGATTGGTTGGCGGAGTGTGTAAGGTGTACGATATCGGTGCTAATACGCTCGGATTCAAATTCCGTCGAGGCAGAGTTTTTTTTTTCTCGGCGCTACCATAGACGGTGATTGCATTCCGATTAGATCGTAAGCTGTAAACTCAGAAAAGTAAACAAAATCCACGGAAATAGATCGTTTAACACTAAAGCTACCACCACCTGTCAAGTGACCGGTTTTACATTTTGTATTTCATAATTATTGAAGTTATAAAGCTGCTTCCATTAAAAATTGATGAACATATTTCTTTATTCAGGCACACACTATTATCAACATTGTGGAAAGTTTAAATAAATTCTATCTCCTGATTCTTATGGGTCAATTTTCGTCAGTCATTTTTATACCTCGGCAGGTTTAGTGTTAAAGCCATTTTCGGAGATACTTATAGCGGATTTTGACTCTAGTTTTCTAACGAATATCAAATTTTTCGGGTAAACGTGAGTTCTAATCGTGAGTTTTTGAAAACTAATTGAACATCTTCAAAAACCACCCTTGTAGGTGCAGAACTCGTTCGTGGCAGTCCATACCTTTCGCACACCAAACGCCTCATTCTGTGGAAATCTGTGCAGAACCCAGAATCAAGGGTGAACAATTGGATAAACCGCGCGGGTGATTTCAGAAACAAACCGTAGATCGGTGTACCGTTGTCATCCGACGACGCATGTTTGTTTGGTGCCCGGTATAAACCGGTCGCGTTGCCGGCGTGGTGCGTTTACGAGCGTGTAGGTGAAAGAGAGCGACGATTGTTGCATGGAGTTCGGAACGCCTGTGCGTGCGTGTAGCTCTTGCGTACGCCGAGCGTGGCGTAGTGGCGATGAGCCTCGCCGGTAAGAGACGGGACGAAAGAGACGAGACGGAACGAGACGGGACGAAAGAGACGCGCACGAGCGACGTCTCGAGTGCCGTTACAACGTCCGAGGGAACTCTCGATAAACCTGAAACGTGTGCTGCACCTTCGTCCTGGCGAGAGAGCATTAGGGTGAATCGAGAATGGATGGAAAACAGGATTCCTCGCGACGCAGGACTCTGGAGCACACCGGAGAGCCCCGGCCCCGCTTTGTAAGCCCGGAGCCTTCGTTCCCGGTGCGCTCGTTCTTTGTTGGACGTGTTAAGTACCCCGAGATTATTCCCCGGATTCCGAGCTACGTCATTAATTGAGTCTGTTTGGGTTTTCTGCCTGCCTCGGTTCTACGTTCCCGACCTCGAGTGGCTCCACGATGCTCTCGGGTCTCCGGGTGGTTGGAGTAGCTCATCCACAAGGCATTTAAGTGCCACCTGGGACGGGGTAATGTGGTTTTATTATATAATAGATATGGGGTATGGGCGCAAGCTTGGAAAGATAAACATCGTCGCCTTCTCGAGCCCTGGACCTTTTAAAGCGACACAATAAAAAAACGATGCGAGATTTAGAGGGTCCGATAGAGGCAATTTTTAGACTACGTTCGAGGAGTGTCTTTTCGTTGGAACTGCGTACTCTTGCTGGGCTCAGAGGTTTTAACTAGAGATCACGGTTGTGAACGCGTATTTTATATACGCGCCTGTAGATCCGTGCCATTTTTAACGCATACTTAAAAGATAAATACTTAAAAATGCAGATACTTTATTCTACATGAAATAATTACGTAAAATGTGTACTAAAATATATGTGTTCACGCAAATTGAAATACATGGATTTTGATATACGTGACCACGTGTACTAGCCTGACTCTTCTTAATCGGCAAAGTAAAAATTTAAATTTGAAAGTAAAATTGTAGACGTAATCATAGTTTGTTAGTTTGTTTGCTGGATTGTTATTAATTTCTGAGTGTCATAATGCGTACGAAACAATGACAAGTGTTTTTCATACATTAATATGAAAATAATATTATAGTTTTGACACTAAATCTACCAAGGCCAGAAGCGACTAAACAAATTGCCTCGAAAGAATTACAATTTAGAATTTATTCAAATTTTTCACAATTTTTATAACAGTGTGTGATTAGATAAGGAAATATATTCAACCATTTTTAATGGAAGCAGCTTTATTACTTCAATAATTATGAAACAAGAAATGTGAAATTGGTTATTTGACCGGCGATGATAGGTGTAGTGTTAATAACATTAATGTTATGACTAGACTGAGACTTTTGTACTATACAATGCACTGAATTAATTTTGTGATGCTTATAGCAAAAATCGAGGAGTGATTACATAGAAAATGTAGAATATAGGAAATCATTTTTATTAAAAATTATTCAAAGATTTTAATCCCTCCTTAATCCCTGTGGTAAAAATAATGCTTAATAGAAATTATTAAAAAGTGCCTGTTGACACCTTTGGTAGAATGGTGTTGAATGATAACTCACTGTAAGAAGAAAATAAAAATGCTCTTATGCCTTGCTAAATACGTTTCTGAGCATTTACGTCATAAAGGCATAAAGATTCGCAAACTATAACATTATAACAAATTATAACATTAACTTTATAATATTAACAGAACATTATTATTCCACAGTTTTTAATTGATGTATTCATAAGGTACTCTTTATTATCATATGGTATATATTGCAATACATAAGCAGTTTTAATTAATCCAGCGTTCAGGATTTAATACTACACATTTAAAAATATAAAACGTACTAAAATTCAATGTAAATATAAAATAATATGATCAATAAATTTCCCTCTACAGAAAATAAACGGAACGGATTATATAATCAATTATTCTTTGTTGTTAATGCTTTTCTGTATGGTTGTAACACAGAATATTCTCTGATACAATTTTGCACCGTATTTACCGATATAGTTTTTTTTCTCCTCATTGCGCATCAATTATTTCTTTTAATTCGCCTATTCATGATGATATGATCTCATACGGGTCCTGTACTTTTCTATATAGGAATTTCTGTAGATCCTCAATAGGATTAAGGTCAAGGATTTGTACAGGTTTGCTCGTTCCTGTACATATTGCTATCAATCTGTGGTTATTATTAGTGCCGCTATACTTTTCACTATATGTAAATTGCGTTGTGATGCATGATTTAGGTTGTGTAAAAAGTCATTGTGTTTCGTTGGACTGATGTTTAACATGGGGAAACGAAAGAATTAACCCTTTCAGTGTTTACTTCGTAATTATTTGATGTACCATTATCGTTATATGATTTATAATATAAATATAATGTAAGTAGAAGTAGTACATAGAGTAGTAAATGTATATAATAATTTGAATGACATTTATACAAATGATATACAAACTAGTCTACAAGTACTGTGATAAATAGTTTACGATCAAATGATGTACGAAGAAGTATAACAATCTACCAATGCCTTTGTTTCTTTATAAAATGCTTTCCGTAGATTCTTGCTGCTTACTATTGCTCCCTCTTCGCCCCACTATAAACTGTTCGTTCTTCTGCAATGAATCTGTAGTGAATTTCATCACGAATTGTAAATATATTTTTCAATAGCGCCTGATGGCGTGTAAAGTTCGCAACGCATTAAACTATGTTTACTCATTGTGTCACGCACGAACGAGTATCGTTATTGTATGGGACGTGATTCCCCGTGATAAACACAGGTGCAACTTATGTTCTGTTCCACGAACGCTTTCACAGTCGATTTTTCTAAGAAAGTGACTGGACGTCGTGCGAAAAACGATTGGAAAACGTGTTAAATTCGATTCGTCGTGGGATTACTGTGTCACATTTTCGTTATCTTTTTCGATGCCCGCGTAAGAAAAGAATACCTTAAGTGATACGTATCGTTTAATGGTCGAACAAAAATACGTTCAACAGCAGCAACAGTTTCCACGTATTTATCTGTGGAACAGATGAAGAAATGCTTATGCAGCAGAACCTCTATAACTCGAACCTCGATGATTCGATAATCTTTATAAGACGAAAGTATTCTTCATTGCCTTCCGCGCAGCTGTAAAAACCTCGACAACTCGATATGAAACTACCTTAACTTCCATTTATTGCAACTGGAATTACGTAATAGGTCGGTCTATAAGTACGTGCGTTTTTAATTTCGGTTTAAATTTCTCGCATAATAGTTGCTTAACGATTGTCTCATATACGTCATTCGGTAGCTTTGGTTTTCTCCTGTTGTTTATATTTATTCGTCCATACGAGTAAGAAAGTGATCAGTTTCTTGAAAACCGTAAAGTTAAGAAGAATGAATTCCTGACATGTTTCGTTGTACAATTTTCAATCACTGTACATTTTCCCAATTTCTTTATTTTTTCGTCTTCTTGTTACTATATTATTATTATTATCATAATTATTATATATTATTAAATATGTATTAACTAATTGTAATTTATATTCTTAATTTTTTATTTTCCTGAAAGAGTTGACCCTATTTTTCATGAACATTTATTCTGATGCTCTGGTCATCCTGATATTTATATTTTTATTTTACCGCGATTTGGATTAATTTCCTATGTCACTTTTCATGAAGGAGGTAAAAAAGAAATTGTTAGAAATTTAAGAATAATGTATGCAATACTAAGAATTGGATTTTTAGGCTTCATTGTTCGAGCTGATCATATGTATGTTTAAAGTGGAATTAGATGCCGATGCATGTACCTACTTGTCTTACCCCAGCAACAATAATCATTGCCGTACCAAAAGGAAGTATTTAGATGATTACCCACATATTGTAAATCAAAGATCTATTCAAATCCATCAATTATTTATTCTTTAGGGTTTATTTTTTGGTATAATACAATATATGGATAAAGTTTCGTTTGTTGTATCGTTACTCGAAACCTTGTTAAGCCGCGAAACCTCTATCGAAGATTTTTTGCCTTCCCTTGAGGTTCGAGTTATCGAGGTTCCACTGTAGTCATCCACCCGGATTTCTTCTGAGCCCGAATCGTTGATTTCCTTGATTTTATCCGATGCCCGATCGGGAGAACGATCGTGATCGAAAGCGTGAATCCGTCGGATTGCGTAAAGAAATTCTATCGCGGAACAAGCTCGAACAAAATGATCTAAGTTTACAAGGAACACCGTCCGCAGTGACTTGGAAATATAATTTTATCGAAATTGATCCGAAATGCCAGACAGCATTATTCCATACTTTCCTGGAATCCGAGTTACACAACATTTATCTGTGCTACTCAGGAACCGTTATGAAACACCTCGATACCAAAACAGATCTTCGCTACCGACTTTATATAGAACTGGTAACAGCGGTAATCGTGAGCGCTCGCCGCGCCGGTTCCTATAGATTATAGATCAACGGATCTCGGTTAGCCAATCCTGCGGCTTATCGATCCAAGCGGACAACTTATCGTTAGAGGCCGCTCGTTGTCGCGAAAAAATTATCGATCGTGCTATGTTTTCTCCCATGGCTACCAATGGGTTGCTGCATCCCGCGATTTATCGATCACACGGTGAAAGTGACGCCGTTTGATACAAATTTAGAAAGCCGAGATCGTGCCATCCTACATTTTGCTCTGAATGCAGCGCGTGTGTGTTGTTTTCGTGTTGGACAGTTTATAGGTCGTTCCGTTTGGAAATCATGGATCGGCACTTAATTAACCCGCAGATCTTTATCGATCTTGTCTCGTGTCTCTTGTCACTCCGGCTGCACCCTAATTAGCTGAATTAGATTCATCGCTGATCCGACCGATAAAGGAGTACAGGATCTGCGCTGACAAACTTCGGAGAAGTAGTCTTAATAAGTACTTTAAGGTCTCGACGATCACTTTGTATGTCTATGCTGCGATTTTCATGATTATAGCGGTAGGGTGGTCTATTCAGTGAATGAACACTTAAAGGGGTATTCTAGTCTATAGAACGCGTTCCTTTTTTGTTTTCTTTTTTGGCATCTCTTTATAAGGAAACGAGAATACAATACACTGCGTTTCTGTAGTCCAATGACGAACTGGTATCTCGTACACGTTAAACCCTTCCCCCAAAAGATCGATCGGCAACGTAACTTGTCTTTCACTCTTTTCCGTCAATCATACATCCAATGGAACATTAATAAAGGAGTTACAACAAAATTATATATCTATACATTCGCGACCACCACAGATGGGCAAGAAGTAATCTGATCAATGATTAACGATTATAACTCGTTAGTCATTTTAAATTGTTATAAATTATTATGCGTTATTATAAATTAATTATAACAACTAACGAGATATAATCGTTAATCATTGTTCAGGTTACTTTTAGTCCAATAGTTGACGGTAATAATCTTATAGAAAGAAGAGCGTATTATTACTCTAATCGATTCTTTCTTTGCTGCATAGAGCAGCGCATTGTTCCTTTATATACTAGATACTCATTAACCGATATATCAACTCTTGGCGCTCGAGGCTTCCGGAATGGAGCCATTAAAAATTTATCTTCAAACTCGAAGGCACCGGACTGAAGCCATTTAAAATTTATCTTCAAGCTCGAGGGCTCCGCTACGGAGACAATGGAGATAAATTTTGACTGCAAAGGGTTAAAGAATGAAATTATCAAAAACGATAGCAATATTGAGGACGCTAAATTGAGACGAAATCTATATAAGAAAATATGTGTATGTTTGTATTTTACATATACAAATTAAGTAAACTGTATACGTTTATGAAGGCTCTTAGCGAATCATCGACCACCTCTGAGCCAATCCCTTAGTCGGATCGATCAATCCAATTTCTATGACTCCATCATTCCTTCCGATTGCCGTAGTCACAGCTCCGGATTACACCACGGAGCAGAATTGATTGCAGCTCGAGGTCTTCTCCTTCATCATTCGAGTCGTCAATTGTACATTTCAACACAGTACCGTGTATTTTCATTTCCCGAGAACAATCGAACCGAGAAAGCGAGTCCCGCGATCAGTTATTAGACGCGATTACGAAGTCGGTCTTTTACCAGCTGCGCATTGTACAGTAAACTCTCCCCAATTGTCCCTCAGCTTCTAAACAGAAATAGACAATTTGGAAAGAGGAGTCAATTGTCAACAACTATAAAAACGAACCGCGAAACTCGAATAATCGTATGTCCTCTTGCCAAATTGTTCATTTTTCCTTACAAGCTGAAGAGCAATTGGAGAGAGTATAGAGAATTATTTTATAATTGCATTCATTTAAGTGAAAAACTAATTCTACTGATTTACTTAATGTGACATTCTTTGCGGTAAAGAACGGAACATATTACTTTTCGCAGCAAGGAGCGGAGTGTTATTTTTCGCAACTAAAAATGATCTCTGCGGGAACGTGCTAGTTTTCGCTGTGAAAAGGCAACGTATTATTATTCGTTGCAACATACGAAAACATGTTAGTCTTCGTCGCGAAAATCGGAATGTGTCAGTCTTCGTGGTCACAAAATCGAATGTGCTAGTCTTCTTCAGAAAATTACACGCGTTGCTTTCTGTAATGTGCGTCGATTTTATAAGTTGGCAGTTGTCACAAGTTCGGATGTTCGCAGTTAAGGGTTAATAAATATATACTTAGGTCCTGGTAAGTAGACCAGAAGAGGTCGACGCACGACGGTGACCGTAGCGCACTGCAGCAGCGCAATACAGCGCACTGCAGCAGCGCAATGCAGCGCACTGCAGCGCGCGCGGTTTCGTGTGCAGAGACGTTCGTTAATGCGTAAAAAGCTCGAGTAGTCGTAACAAATTAGCCGAACAACAATGGAGAGAGCCATGTATATGCCTCCGCCGGTTCCGATGCGGTCACGGAACAACGAATCGACTTGGCGCGACTATACTATCTGTCATTGGTGGTGGTTCGGCGTGTGACGTGGCAGAATTTCTTCGTGATTCATCTTCGGGTCGCGTATCTTTTTCACTAATCAGATTTCCATAAGATTCATCGCTGTGTACGCGCGCAAGTCAACTTCGTTCCGAGACAAACCTTGCGCTCGAGGACGCAGTTCATTATACGCCTAGTTGCCGCAACAATGCAGTGGCGAGAGAAGTATTTATCGCGGGAATCAAGGTTGCAGCTGCAAGCGTGTATGAAGCACGTCTAATTGTCGGGTTTTAGGAACGAGTCATTCATCCAACGGTGGCATTGGCGAAAGCTATGGTCGTGTTAGGTTCAATTCTTACTTCGGTTATTATGCTCCCTGCGACCCTCGACGTGTCGCAACTTGCAACATGCGCGTGGAATACATTTCTATGTATAGTAGAATTAATCGGCAGGACACGAGTGTTCGAATAATAGAACAGTTAATTACAATGCTAGCAGAAGTCTTCATTAATTTATACAATAAATTATGTTGTATAGTATGGTCCGTTTTAGCCGTTTTTAATTACTATATTCGTCAAAACAAGAAACGCTGTCATTTATTCATGACTGATTGGGTAGATGTCCTAATTTTCGCGCCCCCGGATTAAAAGCGTATAAAGAAAGAAAGTTTTATATATAAATTGACACATCTCCCTGAATCTAACATGTTGATAGGTAAGCATAATAAAAAAAAAAATATGCACTGAGGAGCATAATCTCATCCGGATGGGAATGAAAAAAGGTCGATTATATGAGGTGAAAGGGTACGATAAATAATAAGTTTTGTGTAAATATCTACGAAGTTGCCCATACATAAGACATAAAATAGTCTGAGACTAAGTCCGATTCTAGAATCTAGGATATTGTGTTATACGAGAGTTATTTCCAATTCTCGAATCGAGTTAGGGCGAAACCTTGTTACAAGAACGATGTATTATACGAGTATTACCTGTATGTGGTTTTCACTGTAACAGTAGGATTGGTATTAGAAGATTACTGTATAATGTGTAACTAGCTTGATCGAGTTATTTGCCAAATTATTTTATTCAAATTTTTTATGCGAGATGTTGAAGCTAAGATATGTGTTGTAGAATCTTCAGAACTGTAAATTACGTTGCTTTCGTTCAAAAATAAGAATCTATTAACTAAACTTCCAATTTTATGAATTTATGGCAAAAATGAATAGTTCAGATACAAAATTAAAATGACCAAAGTAGAATTTAAGGATATTGGTACATTATTATCAATTCACTACGATTGTTAAAAGAGAAAAGATATTTTCATCTAATCTACACTTCTTCCAATTAACTTAGATAATTTTTATTTTTCATTAAGATCTGCAGTCTGCAAAGTACAATCGAATATTTATTTATTTATTAATGCTTTAAACCGGATGGTTTATTTAGCAAATTAAGGATTGTTACATGTACTTATATATGTTCGATATTGCTTATTATTATTAGTTTCTAGATTCTTATTGAACATTGTTTATGTAAATTATAAATTATTCTAATAGTATTTTACGAAATGTGATATTTGAAATCTTCAGGATATAAATGGTTAAACTCATAATTACGTATTACTGGAAAGTTAATCACTGAGCTTAAAAGATAAAAGAGTAAATTGCAGCTAAGGATCAATGACCGAACGAGGCATTTTTCACAGAACGATGATTCTGAAAGAATACCAAGTTGCAGTAAAACTCCGTTTATGTGAACTCGTTGGGAGATTTCAGTTCATATAACTAGGACGTTCATATAATGGGAATTTACCGATTATCCCCACTAGATATGACTTTTTGCTCACATAATCGATGTTTAGGTTTACATAAACGGACTCAATCGTATGTTTATAAACAAGATCTGAAATTACAATTGAAAATGAAGTTACTAAAATAATTGTTTAATAGTATAATATATAAATTAATTCTCAACTTGATGTAGAAGTAGAAGTATATTAATTAGAGAGTTAAGCAATTTGAGAAAACAAGATATTTACTATTAGTAGTTAAATTAAAATACTACGAGCGAAATTAGTTAGTTGTATTTAATAATTTTACAAGTGCAAGTTTCTTTGAATTGTTTGAACACTGCAATTCGATTGTCCATCATTCCAACTGTGTACCAACCAATTGCAATTTTTACAGAAACTGTTTTAGATATTGTCTAGTAAGCTATTCTTTCTAACAGCTCCACAACAGTTCAACATTTTACAGTTCAAGTCGATTGGTCCAATTGTAAGGAAGTAAATCTGTTTTAGAAATTGACTGTATTTTGCTCCTCATATGTATAATCTATTATATGTATAATGGAGAAGTCATTAACCTTTTCAGTGCTGACTAGAATAAAAGAGTATACTGGAAGAAATATCCACTTTTTGTATTATTTGTGTGACTTTATATGTTGGTATTGTACGAATGTCGTTCAGATTTTATTACTTGCACTTACATTTTATTGGTACTATAAATTATACAAGATGGTCCACGCAACTTCCAAAATATGCAATGAGCAACAAATTTTTTAATACAAAAGTTGCGTGGTTTAAAGGAGCATAGTATGTAGTGCATTTATTGTTTTATAGGTGGAGCCGTTTCAGAGATTTGAAGGCCAACTTCGTTTTTTAAACAGAATAACTATATTTTTTACATAAAAATATGGAAGAATATCGAATTCTAAGTAAAAGGGTGTTGACCTTTATTAGCCCTAAACCTAATAGCTAACGAGTAATTTCTCTTTATTACTTGAACATTTTCTTCACGTAATATCAAGTTGGAGATTCAACCTTCTCACTGATTTCTGCAGGTTTGCAGAAAGTGAAGACAACTTTTTAAAAATAAAGCGAAATTAGTCGTTAGCTATTAGGTTTACTAAGAATTTGATATTCTTCCATATTCTGACCTAAAAAATATAATACTACATTTAGAAAAAAAAATTGATCTTTAAATCTCCGGAACGGTACCACTTATAAAAAAATTAATGCACTATATACTATGCCGCTTTAAACCATACAACATTTGTATTGAAAAATTTGTTGTCCAATGCATACTTTGGAAGTTGCGTGGATCACCCTGTATAAAGATATTATGGCAGATCAAGATTTTTATAAATACCATAAAGTAAACAATATAATTCCTCGTCTGTAGGATGTACAAATTAACTTGTTTTTTTTACGGTCAATTTTCGATAATTAAATGAAATAAATTGTAGTTACTCTAGGAACGACAAATACGTCTAAAAGAAGTATCTTCAAAAATATAATTTGAAAAACTGATAAATTTTCACTTTTCACAATTTTAATCAGTTGTAGTAACGTCATTTTCAGCGGTTTTCTGTTTTAACTGATTATTTTTGTCATAAATGCATAAAATCCGAAGTCCAGTCATAAGTATTGTCAATCGTGTAGTTGTGAACATGATTCGTTGCCCGAAGGTAAAAGTTTCGTTCACATAAATAGAGTTCCATTATAAATGTACCTATACATAGAAGCTATACAATTTCTTACGTCAGGAACCATTTTTCAGTTGAGATAGTTGTACATCCTTGCCTGGGCGTACTGACAGTATCATTGTCGCACGGGAGTATTCACTTTTAAAACAGCATGCTCCACACGTGTCGAGTTCTGGTCGTTGCCGGCGCTTCGAAGTTTACAAGTTCAGCACTAGTCAGTCATTGTGCCGGCAGAGTCAGATATTCCGGCTTGAATATATGTGCAGAGGGAGTTCGTTGCGTGACAGAAACTTGTCCATTGTTTCCCGTCAGGCGCCACCGCAGGTTTGCATTGAAGTCTCCAGCATATTTACCAGAAGTTGTATTCCCGTGAAAAGCCTACGCCCGAAGTAGAGAGAGCCTGTCTGTTAGGTCTATTACGCGTGGCTACTATCTGCAAGGTGTCCTAAAACGTCGTTGTCCGCCTCTCTATTCAGATCCGAGCAATAGTGGCAGTTCTAGTGCGAGGAACACGAATCGAATCGCTTTTTGCATCGAACGATTATACTTGCGCACTATTAAAAGTTTATTCTGCTCGTAGGATCTTGCAAGGTGTCACGGAAGAAGGGAGGCGCTTATTTCCTATAAACATATTTTCGTTCGATACTATTGTGTCACGAACAAGATTTGGCTAATTTAATTTCAAATGAAAATGAGAAATAACTATTTGAAATTGTTCATTTCGACCCATTTGAAATAATAACAATTTAAAATAATGAATTGTTCGCAATATTTTCATGCCTGATATAACCAAAGAAATAATCCTCAAAACAATATGCAACAAAAAGATTTTATTTTAAGAAATATTTACAACAATTTGCTTTATTATCGTACAATTATTCAACATAATCAGATCGGTTAGCACTACATATTACCAACTTATATACTCAAAATGTAATCAAGTCAATGCAGAAGCCAATTTTCAGTTATAGTATCAATACTCAAATTATTGAAATTAAAACTAAGTACTCTAAGTTTACATCAACTAATAAAAGTTAAAATTTTATTAAGCTTATTTGGATACCAGCCCATGCAAGAATGAAAAAGTAGATTTACTTGCCAAAGAAGCGATCAAAGAAAATCCCTCTGCAAATATCGAGGCTTCAATTACTGACCTAAGCAGAGATCTTAAAGATCAAGCAAACATGTCCACCGACACCCTAATCAATGAGCAGGGTCTAGTTAAAGGTATAAATTGCTCTAAATTTACAATTTTCTTAAACAGTGTTCCGTAAGAATATATATACTAACAAAAAGTAATATCGAATATGTGTATATGTAACAACTCTGTATTTGCCAATGAAGCATTAATAAATATATAAATAATCAGATCGGTCCCTTTATGATGTTATTTCAAAAGTGATCACAGACATGTAAATAATTATGAAATCAAATTAAATGACATTTAAAATAATATTATATATAAATAATAAATAAAATCACGTGGTATTTGAAATAATTTAAATAATATTATTTCAATAATGAACGTAGACATGGAAATAATTGCAAAATAAAATTACATGGTATTTAAAATAATGTTACAAACGATGTTATTTCAAAAGTTATCACAGTCATGGAAGTAATTATGAAATAAAGTTACTCGGTGCTCGATATAATACTTCAAATAATGTCAAATGTGTTCAAGTCCAAGTCTCTCACAAACGATTAATAGTAGAGGGAAGTAGATAGAAAGTTTTAATGAAAATGCGACAACAATCGTCTACGATGAAATATACATGTACAAACGCATCGACACCAAAGACCTTATTTCGCCGGTTTAGAAAACCGGTTCCCAGTGAATTGCAAAAAGGTAATGAGATGCACCGGTTCGGAGCGCCTACTTTTGACGGATTCCTGATATATCTTGATCGGCGACGCTACGAAAACGAAGGTAAAAACATAATCACGGCGTTGTAGGTTTCCGAGTAGCCGAGTTAAAGGGGACAAGAGGTACCCTTTGAAAGCCGACAGGAACGCTAACTTTCGAACGATCGATTAAATTATACGGTAGTCCCTGCTCGATTCACTGTGACTTTCGCTGCCGCATCCCGGAGCGGAATCGTAAGATCCGCTTGATACACCTGACTGCATTTAGGTCTGGAAGTCAGGAATCAATGGCAGATCTGACAGCACCGTTTTGCCATTCATTAAAGCCAGCAACTCTCTAGCCTGGTTGATCTACGCGGTACAGGAATATGCAGATCGTCCGTCAAAATTGCCCTACTTGCATGTGATTTTGATATTCATTGATGTTCTACGCTGTTGTCGATATTTCAAGAATGTACTCGAATACTTCGACGTTTGGTATCCTCGGATTGATGGTGTAAGTTTTGAAGGATCTAGTGACAAGTTGTTATCGTATTGAACATAGCAGAACTAAACTAGTAATACTAGACAATAAAACTACAATTTTGGGTGTATTCTCGAAACGTTCACTAAATTATTGTTATTAGTGACTACTTTTTTCTTTGACTACATTTCAACGAGCACGTTATAACACCTTTGCCGCGTCACCCATATGTGGGTTACCGAGTTACTTGCTCTTTGAAAATTAATTTTTAAGCTAATCTATTACATTTTCTTCAATTTTATCACGATCCGTAAAACGTGGTAATGTTAAAGAAGTAATTGATGTGATATAACTTAATCGTTCATTTTTAGTTTGATAAAATAAAATATTTTAATTTTGTGAAATTTTTGAGGTTGCTGGCGTGGCAGTCAAAGTATTAATGATCAATAAAATGCATTTTTCCTTTAAGATTATTCTAATTATTGGTTACGTTTTCAATATACTTGATGAAATGGAAGGGACGCAGCGAATCGTTATGAATGAGGTACCTTTTTTGATAATATATATAATTTTAAATATACACATATTTTATGTTGAATAGATTTCATCTTGAATATCAAAAAATACATCAAAAATACAATCTGAATCGCGTTTGCAATTAGCTAGACTGGTGGTTAGGCAAGCTAATATTGCAGAAACTACATTTGTTTCTATTCCTAACAGAAGAACATTTATCCTAGTTGAAAAGTCTTGTCTTTCAATTTATTTGTGAACGTTGGAAAAAAATTTTCCACGTATCCATAAAATACATTCTTAACATGACTCGTAAATGTAGAAGCAGGTACCACGTACATTTATAGTCACAGAGTGGATCTTACCAGCGGTACCAAGGACAAATAAAATTCTAAAACTTTTTCAATTTTTTTATATTAGGTTTTAAACAAAAATGTCCTTTTCATGCCACCTCACCCTATATTTCGAAATTATTAGCAGAACTTTACGACTTAGCAGTTGAAATGTTTAACCAGGACTATTGTATGATCAAGACTTTTTTCTACGAATTTTATTTACACGATGAGAGTAGTGAGATCGTGTCAGATCTTTTTAGGATCTTCTTCGTTCCATACTGGCACCATTTGGACCATTTGCATAATGCGTGCATACATAATGCTTCTAGCCATCTGCTTCTCATCTTATCTGACACTTTGTCAACTGTACTTAATCCAATTCATACTAACCAAAGGGGAACAGATGGTCTACATTTGACAAACTATAAAAATACTCTACTAAGAAGTCACTCGTACTATCAATATTGATAATAAAAGAAATAAACCTTCACAATTGCCACAGAAATAAAATATTAATTTAATTTGCAATGTAATTCGCGAACATTGCGAGTTTGTATTTCATTAAACGAGAGACTTGAAAACGGTTAATCACGGATAAATGAATATTAGTTTTTACGGCGATGCGTCTTTACAGCGCTAGCTCGACCAAGGTCTTTCCCTCACCTTGTGCAAACAGTTTTCTTCTTCCGTCCTTTCACACCCACTAGTCTGTGTCGCTTTTTCCTTCATACTTCCTTTCGCTTTAGTGTCGATTCAAAGCCTGTATTTACCGCCAGCTCTTAGTCACTGCACTTAAAATGCGCGCCAAGTCACGTTAACATTTAATAAGACACTTTTAGGAACATTAAATAATTCGTTAAAATAGTTGTTAGACAATCAGCCCAAGAATTAGCTATTATATGCACTTCAAAAATCGTGTGTACGATATTTGTAATTTAATAAATTTTTAAAACTTGCAACATATTAGAAAGTACGAGAAGGAGATTAAACCCTTCAACCGCGAGCAACGCGAAAACTAAATATTTTGTAAAACAGACTAGATTTAAAAAATTGTTAATTTTAAATTTCGTAAAATGTAAACAATTTTTGTACGTTGTTTGTTTATCTTTTTACACTCTTTGAAACCTAATTCGTAAGACAAATCAACAATTCTCACGCGGTTAGAAGGTTAGAAGCAGGGTGCGAAATAAACGGGTACATTCTATTGCTGAAAAGAATTCTGTTCGAACTTTTACGTTTCGTTCAAGAAAATATCTGTTCTTGCGAAACTTTTATGGACAAAGTTTTTATCTTTTAGAAACTTTTTCAGTAAATGTTCTCGTGGAATAGATATTTTAAACTCTGTCCATTAAAACTTCCATGGGAAAAAATTCTTTTAGAACGTTTAGTAAAAAGCTCCCTATAGGATAAATAAAACATCGAATTACTATATGCTAGATTTATTTAACAACGTTATGTAATATTATTTACAAATTAAGAAAATGGTATGAAAATCAAAATGTAAGTGCTATAGTTTTTAGGACATTTGTATGACTTAAATTATTTCTATAATTATTTAGTACATAATAATTCAATAGAATTATTGTAATGCCTTGTGAAGTTACGTAAATTTATATTTTATCATCTGTTAAAATTTTAATAAATTAATTCCCAGAAGAATCATTTCTGGTTTATAACTAGAATCAATGATCAATAACTAATCATTTAATATTGTCTATACTATATAATATACTAAATATAATTTATGTAATATAAAATCATAAAAATAACAGAAAAAGATGTTTTTTCTACTACACTTTCGTATTTTAGTCAATACTTAAATGTATAAATAATATTTAAAACTTGTCCTAACGATTGAAAACTTCTTTTTATATTAATTTACAAAGTTAATTAAATTTTAATTAAACTTCATTACACGTTAATTAAACTGCCACATTAATACTTTCGTTTTTAAATGCTTTTAATTCCAGTCGAACCAAAAGCTTTAATCTGAAAAAACTGTTTTATATCTGTTCTTATTAAAATTTACAATATCAGAACTTTTTTTCTCAAAAGTATCACATGTAATAAATTCGAATGCGGCTTATGAAAAAGTTGCGATACTTTTAGACTTTAAAAATGTGAAAGTCAAGATGTCCATTAATTTAATGACTTTATTTGTCGGCAGTGATTCTTCACGACCTCTTACGTACCCTATCCTCAGCGACCCTCGTTCACCATTTTTATGCCGTGGAAACTCGGCAGCACGGTGTAAAAAAAGAGAACTTCTCACGCTTTACGTGCACCTTTCGCGGGGAATTTTCTTTTCGTATGTAGTCGAATGAATACCGTGAGAAGTAAGGCTGAAATGTAATGGAGCGCTGACAAAATCTACCATCTCCCTACTTTACGAGTAACTTTAATGGAAGAAATTATAAGGAGTTTACGGTTTTTATGAACTACTGTGCTAATTTTTCGTATTTACTGATTATGCAATACACAAAACACTTCAACCGTAATATCATATGTTTGCAATTAAAGTAAAAGATTTTACATTACAGAATGATACGCAACGAGTTTATAACGTTTCGTACAAATTGAATATTCATGCGATAATCTCTTCCCGTTTATCTTAACACGATTAGTAACAATTACATTCATAATTCTGATGAAGTTTCATTGTTCCCACAGGTTGATGAATTATATATTGATAGAATAATTAACAGTACATTAATAGACTGAATAACAATATATCTATTAGAATACATTCATTAATTTATAATATAAACACGTTCGGTTGCAAGACAAACATGTTCGAATTTTAAGGATTTAGTTATGACTAATTGTTAACACACCTAATGTGCATAGAATAGCAACATAGACGCCTTCAACCTGTGATATAAAAGAACTACTTCTAATTAGCGAAGAATCCACGTTTTAGCAACGAAAGAATACCCCATGCAACTATACTTTTCACAATGCGATCCACAAGTAATACATTTATTACTAGACTACAAACTTATGTTAAAATAAAATGATTTATGTTAAAAATAGAAAGATACGTATGAATGTAAAATTATGAATATACTATTTTCAACTTATTAAAATAATTGACGAAAGGAAAAAGGTCATTCAACTTGAGTTTCTTATTATTGATGCAGGAAATAATTTGTATTTCGCGTAAAAATTCACAGTCTGTTTATTGCTATACATATTATAATGAAGTTACCGCGTAATTATAGCATTTAAATATTAACATGTAATTATAAAGCGTAAATATTAATGCGTATTCGTAACGCGTGAGTATTAAAGCGTAATCATAACGTGCAAACATTAATGTGTAATCGAACAAAGAAATCTTTCATGAGAACGTAATGTCTAGAGCATTTTCCTCTGTAGAGGACTGCAAGAAGTTAGGGTGCGCAAACCTAAGAGAGGGTGATGTATGCTGTTTGTAAACAGTGTGGGGAATATGACATTCTTATTACGTAATACACGCACCCTCGCTGACTTTTGTAGGCCTAACACTTTGACAGCGTAAGAGCGGAGGGTGAACACCCCCACGCGAATGTCAGATGCCACACCGATCAATAAAACTTGGAAGCTTTGAAACGTTGAAACTCGGTATGTAATACATGGACTGCGGATCCTTGCACAAAGTAAAAATTGTCTACGTCAATTGTAAAAAACAAAAGACAAATAGAATATTTTATCTTTCATAACCTCAATAACTCCAACATGATTGATATTCCGAAATTCAGTTTAACCTTTATACAGTATAAAACTTGATCTACCCATTTTTATCATAAATTCATGTAGTCTGCAATCTACTAGTAAATACACTGTGTCTGTTTATGTAAAATAAAAGATGTTTGCTTTAAGTAAAATAAATGGGAGAAATATATAGATATTTATTTCGTTTATTGAGAATTTTGTACTTGAGAACAATGCAAAGTATTTTAAAATTTTTCCAATGCTTTTACTGTCTTGTAAACTCACCGAAACTATTTTGCTGATAAAAACTAATTCATAACATTCTTTCCAAATTTTGTTAATGATTTATCTGTTTTGTGTTTCATCTACACATGTTTATCATAAATGTATAAAATCTGCAATCTACTAATAACATTACCTGCTCCATCTTTTCCCCATTTTATTTTCTGGAAGTTAGCTTTCCGAAAAAATGATTTGTAATTTATCCAGACACAGTAATCCGATCATTTATTATGAATTTAGTACCTTATTCTTGATTCGACATGTCTCTTCATTTTGGGTAGTAAAATTTCAATATGCCACACTAAGGAATACAATTTTTATTTATATGTAAAAATAAATCGAAACTATGCAAGAAGGTTAATAGTATTCATAATGTTTAAATAAACCTCATAATGTTTAAAACCATTCAAGGTAGACACTTAGGTAAACGCTATTAGTGAAAGAATTATTCAAGTGTCATTTACACATTGTTCAACCTCCGTTATCTTAAAAACTCTTCAGACATTCGTCAAAACCATTTTTGCGTGGTTACATAAACGAAATCTTGGGAAAGAATAAAATATAATTAATTTATAAAATAAAATTAACAAAAAGATGGTCACTATATGTGCTCCTGTAGTGGAACGACATAAAAATTGCAGATTACGAAATTATTTTCCAGAACAATGCAAGATTCTTAGAAAATGCGTGGGTCAAAATCGATCGTTCAAAACCGCGATTATTTTAGCATCGAGCTAGCATAACAGACATAGCACTGTCTTGTCTGACGTCGAGCGAACAGTCTGGAAGGGTGAGTGAATCCCCGGCGCGCTAGGGGAAGTATTTCAATCAATAGTCCGTAGCCGGTTGTCAGGGTGCTTAGCCGCATTCTTGGGGTCTAAAAATTCCGACGCGCGTAATCCCCAGACGTCTCTGGGGCCGACGTGGCCGGCAGAATTATTTATCAGAGTAACAGGTGCTTGGCCTCGCCTTTATCAGAAAACGTGACACGGTTGCGAAAATGGCGCGCGAGATCCGCAAATTGGTGCAACGTCTTTCTACGTGTTGACACGTGTAAGCCGAGTTTAATAGCGGTAGGCGAACAACATTTTCACCCGCTTAAAATGCATATCGATGGTAATGTATTCGGCGGCGTAATACGCGTGGTCGGCGCCCAGATTTAATTAAGAAAAAATGGGCTCGCCACGGAAGAAAATGTCACCTGCGACTTGATATAGTAATCTGCGATACTTACTGGATCGCTCGCGTAACATGTTTTCCTGTTGAATAACGTACATGAGGTTTTTATTTTGCTCGTTTATCAGTAGTTGAAATTTTTCATTCGAACGCTGCACATGATTTTTACATGAAGCAGTAATAATTTGATATAAGTTTTCATTCGGGCGATAAATATTTCCGAATAATAAATAATCTATTTATTATTTATACTAATAATAAATAATCTATTTATTATTTATACTAAATACACAGTAATCTTTTTAACTTTTAATACGTCCGCTCTTTTCTTCAGTTAAAATAATTCTACTCCGCTCTTGTTAATTTCGGTTATTCCTATATTCCTTTGTTTATTCAAGACATATCACATCGGCCAAGATATTCATTAATGCCAACATATTCTTACTTTGATATTAATGAGTAGACCACGGATTTTAGGCATCTATGACAAAATTGAACAGATAAAACACAAAACCGTGACTCTGTTAGAAGAATTTAATAATTTAATGGCGTCGAATCGTTCGGTAAGTTGTTCCGTTTTTCAACAAAATTTTCTTTTGTAAGGGTGTTAAAATAGCACTTGATTCAGTATTTTACCAATAAAAGACAGGACTTCTACGAGGTTAAGATTTCGTAGCACCAGATATATGACAACAATTCTTCTTTTTGTTTACTTTAAACATTAAAAAAATCGTCTTTTATTTTCTCGTGAAGGAACGAAACAACTTCCCGAGTGACCCAATATTATTCAGAATTTATTAAAATTATTGGAATAAATGTTTGCAGTTTTTGTTTTATGCATCGCAACATTTTTAGTTAGCTGGAAGATCTACAGTCTACAAACTAATGTGTTTTTACTGCAATTTTTATGTTCGATCTCTCGAAGGTATAGTTTAATAAATTGAGTTTTCGTTAAACATTCCACTTCGATCATTCTTCCGGTAGCTCTAACCTTCATCCTGTATTAAAATGATGCTTTGTGTAGAATTCTGCAGGAAGCGCTCGCTATTCGGTAACAATAGACCACAATAACACCACCTATCACGTAACGTACCTGATTTCAATTTATTTGAACGAGCAACTGCCAATTGTTCTGCTAACATAATGATTTTAATATAAGTAATCTAGTAAAATAGAAATACATCTTCTTTACAACATCTCATTCTTGAAATAATTAACTCCAAGATACAAATTAAGTGAATTGAAATACAAAAGTTTACTGCACAGCTGAAAACGTTTATAAACTCCTGTAAAGTATCATTTTCTTAAGGTAGGTGACTCAACTAAATATTTTGAACATCAGATACAGGTCGTACACGTATATTTTATGTTACAAAATTTTTGTGTATGTACGTGACAACGTTTAATATTCGAACGACGAGCCTTTTTGACAAAAATATAATTGAGGACATTTACGATTATTTATAATTTTATTTATCAATTTTTTTCAACATATTTTTTAATATACTTCTTCTGGTTTTGTATGAACTTCAATAAAACAAGTGAAAATTTCAATTAATTTTCAGAAATTAAATAGTCAAATAACAATGTCCATACAGTGGGTCGAAGTGGACCCAAGCTTCGCCGTTTGAATGTGAATTGTAATATTTTTCATGATAAATGAATTCCTGCGAGTATGGTTTAAAGCAACATATTGCACAGCTAGAATCTTGCGTGTCTTTGAAGGGAAAGTACAATAGAATGGAAACAACGCACGCGTTTAATCGTACTTCAAGTTCGATCTGCAATCGATTAAAATCTCATTAGACAATCGGACAAACGATTCCGAGCGCTCGATTTAAACCGTGCTACGAGCACAGTACAATTTCCTCGCGGCATTCCAGCTATTAGAAAGGTGTATCGTGCACGGTCGCGATACGTTAAACACTGATTAGAATTCCAGGATGCAAGAACAAATGATTCCGCACGATGCATTCACTGCCCTCGGATAAAATACTGTTCGCCTGTTGGCTTGAATACACAGACTGAAACAGGATTTGCACGCCACAAGAGTTCAAAAAAATATGTTTCATTATTCTAAATGTCTTATTACGCCTTGTTCATTGTTTAATCATGTTGCTTCACTGTAATCATACCTCCTGCAATGATAAAGTTTCCTTAACACTAGAATTAACAAACCAGTCGAAACAAATGGTTTCTGATCTTTTCTTTCAGAATTACTAACATTATAGAAACATCTTTGTGAGAAATTTTATTGATGATTTACTTCATCGAAGCATATATTATAAATTGTATTAAAGGCAAATCCAATTTTGTCATTGTAATTGATATACTTAATTGTATTTTCATTTACAATTAGTAAAAGTAATTTACGAACAGTGGTATTTAAAATGCGATTAATGCATATTGCTTGCAGGTTTCAAACTTAAAATTAATCCTCTTACAAATCATATTCACCATTTTACAAATGGAATTCATCCCTTTCCATATTAAATTCACTTCTTTGTAATTATTTGTAAGGAAACTCATATTAAATTTGAAGCTTGAATGTCACTTTGTAAACAATTATTGCAGATTCATAAAGATTAATTATTTGCAATGAGATTCCTATTATTCTATGAAGAAGCGAACAGGTTTATATTAAATTTAAAAATTGAATAAAAAATGAAAAAATTTTGATGCGTGAGAGGGGTTAATTCTATTTGCAAAACGGTGAATATGCTGTATAAAATAACTAATTTGAAGTGAAAAAGGTGAATATATCAAACTAAGGATTAATTCTACATGCAAACCCTGTAAAACAATATTCGTTGATGACATATTGGGACAGCGACTAGTTTACTACACAATGTTTAAACAAATGTTTGCAAAAATTAGAATTGGCTGGTCACACAAGTTATTCCGTTTTTTAAAATGTCCACATATTTTAGTATAGACAGTATTTATGATTGACAGATGACTAAATTCTTTTTATAATAGCCATCAACTCTTTTGTTATATTGCTATAGATTTTTCTAATTACAAGTACTTCGAATCTCAGTTTATGAAAGTTTTATAGAACGAATTGCATACAAAAATGCAAGATGTTTCCAGACCTTATAATTACACTACTGCGGGATTAATGTATTTATGGCAAAATTGACTAAGCTAAGCTTAAAATAGAAAGAAGATTAAAAGAATTGAAGAGTCTGAATGTGTTACTTTCGATCTATTAACACATTGATGGCCGGTTACGAGTTAGTTCGTGTTCTTTTGCCCAGACATTGTAAAATTGCCGGTTGTATTCACATTGTTAAAAAAGGCTTTTCCATTTGATTTGTATTTCTTGCTATTGGTGCAGACTATTTTTATGCAAAATGAAAATTGTCTGCATTAGTTGCAAGATATAGGAGCTATAGAAACATTTATTTCTCCTTCATTAATTGTAACGAGTTCCAAATAACGCAACAGTGTTTTTAAATTCTCTAAATGCTTTTACCGTTTGGTATTTGTCCCATTAATTTTTGTCACAAACGCATAAAATCCGCAGTCTATTTATAATGTATGTATTTATAACTGTACGCCATAGCAGTAATTGCACTTTGAATTGCTATGTTTATGAAAGCATTATCCCAGTTGCCGGAAATCTGAACGATCAGCTTACAGACATCGAGGTTTCCACACATTTTAAAGAAACGCGACAATATGATTCACGCGGAAGATTAAATCTTTTGGCAGCTATCGAAAGGCTTTGTGTTTATTTCCAACTGACCTGCTTAGCTCGTCGTATACCTGCCTCTCCGTAGTTTCTCGAATCTTGTTTTCACTCGATCCAGCTGGCGATGTAATCATTTACCACCGCTTTCCTGTTCATTCAACCTATTTCCTGTCATTGGTTTGCCGTATCCATCAATTTTTCTAGCTGCTGCTATCATGGAAACTATTAAATTTAATTCTCGTGCTAATAATAAGGTACTCGATTTTCCACTTTTAGCATGAATAAGAATTAATATAGTTCTCTGAATAATTTTATAGAGAATCAATCCTTTTTAATAGGATCTTATGCATTTAGGCTAATAATAACTGCTACCGAAAGCAGCAGATCACCCTTCGGCACACGAGTGGCGACTATGTATGTGGTACTAAAAGGAATTGCTATAGCATTTTTCTAAATAATTTTAAGAGTATCAAATTTGTTTATATGCACAGTACTGGACAAATGTTTATGGACATCCTTTAAAGCGCAATAACTTTTTCAAAAATGAACTTAACAATCAGAATTTTTTTTTAATTATAAAGAAATTCTAAAACGTTCTGGAAATACTTCTATTCATTTATTCCGGGTTTAAACAAGTTATTGCATTTTAAAGAGTGACTGGTTACATATGTTTGATACTGTACATAAAAAACTGAGAAAAGTGTAATTATTGTACGTGCCAAAAGGTTAGAAGACATTTTGATGCATTCATGACATGTGCAGATTTTTCAAATGCAAGAGAACGTGTCAATTGACAAGGTCTGATAACACTTTCATTATCTCTTTATAATTTTTTAATCGATGAAGAATACTTTTCTCTAATTCTAATTTTTGTAAAAACAAATACAAAAATGAGAATTCGCACAAGGATAATATTTGAAAATTGTAAGAAGCTGATGGGAATCAACAGAGAGTACTGGAAATTCTTTGTTCGCGTTTGGCGTGTCGCGATCAATAGCAATCTTAATCAGAGCGGCAAACATAAACATAGACGGATGGCCTACCTGCGCGTCGACAAGGATGAACGGGACAAGAGGCAAGATCGCCAACAGTCAAGACGACATGACGTACAGATTTAATTAAACTTTGAAGTAATTATTTCGTGTGTCAATGAAAAGTTGGAATGCGTTCTTGGCCGCGTCCATCCACCCCGAGGTAATAGAAACGGGTGGGCGGGAGCGTCTGGCTAGACGTCGCGTCGTAACGTATTTACGTGTGTCAGTTCATCGTTCAATGTCGGACGATTTGGCAAAAACGTAACACTGTTCACAATTAATGCTATCCCAGCGTCGATAAATTGTCGGGCCGATGCTTTTGCGGAAGCGCGAGGGAAACGTTGAAAATGAGCCAGCGGCGAACGAGGACAGCTGGAATAAGCGATGCGGAACACGATGTTGCCACCGCGGTTATGTGTTCTCTATGTGCAACAATTATCGCCGATAGCGATGTCGAAAACTCGGCT
This sequence comes from Augochlorella aurata, assembly GCA_028455555.1. NCBI lineage: Eukaryota > Metazoa > Arthropoda > Insecta > Hymenoptera > Halictidae > Augochlorella > Augochlorella aurata. Next base: position 1,079,471 of record CM052160.1, read on the forward strand.
GACAAATAATTGCTAATGGAATACACGAGAGCCCGGTGTCCGGCTGTCGACGAGACTGTTACTCTTTCCGGTTTGCTCCAATTTCAGAGTTATTGTTGCTCTAATCTGTCGAATATTGATTACTATTTTCCAATAATTGGATTATTTCAACGGTTCTCTGGATCCATAGATTGTCATTTATTCGGTGACGTTTAGCTGAATTTTTGCTGTACGTAACTTCTGTACGTCGACATGTAACAGCTCGCCAAATTATTCGAACAATTTTTAAAACGGAATAATATTTTTAAAATTGCATGCAGAGATTTGAATTTTTTAAAGATGGTGGAAACGAGGAGAGGTACATTTCTTGTATTTTTTTTGTATTTTTCTTGTATTTATTGTATTTACTGTACAGAGTTAAACTTTTCAAAACATGTATTTTTTATCACTCTATTTAGTATAAGTTATTAATAGACTGCGGATCCTTATGCAAAATAAAAAGCTGTGCTTGATCGTAAAAAGCGTAAGTCTGATGAAAATGTCTTCCTTCTTTTAATAATTTTAACCAGTTGTACATAATATAAAAATATTTTAGAATTCTTCCCGTATCTCCGCAATTTTCTTTTTGACCTAATCATGTTTGTGAAAAATGTATATAATCCGCAGGCCAATTATCAATTACCTCGATACTCAAGAATCTTACTGTTTCTATATAGTAGAAAAGTAATACAGTAAATTCTCTCCAATTATTTCTAATTCGAGTCTTGCGGCTCGTTTTTATAGGTGTTGACAATCTGTGACTATAAAAACGAGCCGCGAGACTCGAATAATTGTAGCTACTCTTTCCAAATTGTCCATGCAAACTGAGGGGCAATTGGAGAGCATTTACTACATACAGTACTTGTTAGTGTTACATATACTTTATAGAACTAACAAAGTGCCTTCTATAATCGTTAAAATAGAGAATGCATGAAGAATCCATTTATAGTAGATTAAAAATAGACCGAAAATTTTAAGGCATTCAGGAAATGTATCTATTCAAAAGAATCAATTCACAAAGCATTGACAAGGTATCAAATAGTAAGCAGATTCCTATGAATTCACGAAATATATAAATAGTAGATTTGCAGAGTGTTAATAAACTATCAAAAAAGTTAATTAAAATACTAATTAACGCAGTAAATGTTTTTTATCCATTCATGAAATGTATAAATTTCTAAAAGACAAAAAAATGTATATAATGTTTTGTTTATACTAGAGCAAATTTTGCAGTTACGCAAACTACCATCAAATTGAGTACAAAATTCTGAAGTTGCACAAAAGTGTTAAAATTGTTATGATTGTTACAATTGTTAAAATTGTTAAAATTTTTAAAATTGTTAAAATTGTTAAAATTTTTAAAATTGTTATATTGTTAAAATAGTAGAAATTGTTATTCTCCTAAATCTATTTCCAAATTCGCTAGGCTATAAAGTACACAAATTACAATAAAAAGACTATAATAATAATTTTTTATGTAACATCTAGCATTCTAACAGTGACCGTTTGATACAAAATCTCGTTTTCTACCAGTGAACATTGATTACTGGACCAAAAAATATTACCTAGTATTTCCGCCGCTTCGAAGCGTCGGTGTAGTACCCCATGTACATAAACATAATCATCGTAATTGCGACTTCCTCCGATCAGCCGGTCCGTGACTCAGAGAATTCGGGGTGCCAAGGGCCGAAGGGATAAAATCAGTTCGGACCGGCTTCACGTGACGCAGCGGCGGGCACGTGAATCCGGCGATGTCGTTGACCTTATCCTTGAGGTCCTTAAGGTGCAAAAACGCACACGCGATACCGTTGGCACGAGTCGACGACGTGGAAATGCACCTGCTTCTGGTTACTACACGGAGCCCCTGCAGTCACGGCGCATGGACCCGGCCGCCGCACCGCGCTGCGCTGAGCCGAGCCGGCCGATTCGCCTGCTGAGCGCATTCGCCTAACCGTGCACACGCGTTTCTTCGTCCGCGGCGCTGGTTCCGCGTCGAGGAATCCGCGGAGGTCGCGCGGAGCCGAGCCGGAGAGCAGCCAGGCCGGGTCGCGTCGCGCCGGCATTCATCCTCTTTTGTCTTCGACGTAAATTACACGACGCGGAGGGAGCCGAGAAAAATGACAATGCCCGTGGAACAGTTGATTTCTACGTAAGTACGAGGCACAGTTAGAGCGACTGCGGCGCTGACAGTTAACGCTTTTCACGGGACGCGACGCGACGCGACGCGACGGCGCAACGTCCCTTTCAATGTCAACCCGAGGCGCGTACCGTTTTCTTTCATCTCCGAAATGAGACGTCGAGCACGAGCTCGCGGCAGCCTCTGACAGCGAGTCCGGAACGCCGACTCCAGGAACGCTATCCCGCAAGACGAAGTGGAATTTGCGAGTGGGACTGTCACTGCTAAATAGTGCATGGCAGGTACAGTTAAACACCGATCGGCGGGTCACGACGGTCTGACGGGTTCAACGCGGAACGACGATTAACCGGAGGTTCGAGCGATAGGGTATAGCAATTTCTTTGAAGGCTTGCGCAGTCATTTGTTTCTTTCTTTTCGATCAAGTCTCCGGCACTTGGGCAATCGGAAAGTTCGCGATAATGCGTTCCTATGGATAGATTGCGATCTCGAGATCTGCACCAGAGTCTGGTAGTTGGAGGAAATTCTCAGGGTGTGTTCAAGCACTACTAGGCTGCCGCGGTTAGTCAAACCGTTTTACAAACACCGAAATCATGATTTACCCGAATTCAATGTACGGTTAGCCGTCAGGCGGGCCTTGCCGGGCCGCTCGCCGATAGACGAATCAGAGTATAAACAGTGGAGTACGTAACCCGGGTTGATAACCGGGGCCCGTCTCCGTATGTTTACGTCTCCCGTTGCATATAAGTTACACTCGAGAGTCTGACATTTTCCAATCGCGATAAATACTTTGTGTAAACATATACTCAGTTGCATACATATCATAGCCCAGTTTGGTTCAGTCTCCAAGTTTTCTCGTACTTCTTCTTGCCAAAAATTCAAAATTTTGTTGGCCTAACAATCACCTTTGCTTGCCGTGTTTTAATAAATTACATTAATGTTTTTAAGTATTATATTCTTTCCCTTGAAGCATTTACCAAACAAAAACCGATATCGCATAATCTAAATGTTCAGTCTCACAAGTATGCAAGGTCCAGAACGCGCGCCGCGATAGCAGAACGAAAAGTCGAGCGCCGGTCCCTAGGGACCGGCGTGGCACTCAACGTGTTAACCAAAAATTGTGAATCAAATCAAATGAATCAAATCAATGTCTAAACATTGTAAATCAAAAGAAGTTTGTATTAAAACTTTCGTCTAAAGAAATGTAATGGACTAGATACTATTGAAGAATACGAAAATTATAGATGGAATAGTAGAATCAGAAAACTATTTCACGAAAAACGGAAACATCTCGAAGATTATGTGTATCCCAGAAAATGTTTAATAAATGCATACGTTCAAGAAATGTTTAAAATGACTTGAAATTTTTATGTATTATATTTACCGACATCCAGAAAAATGTACACATCTTTTTATTCGAAAATTTTAACGAATAAATTAAATTTAAGTCTAACTCGAGAATTACGAATAATTTAATTAACGTTATTTACGAATGACAAATAATTAAGTTATTCGCCATTATTTCCTTCGTTATTCTAAATAAAATCTGTCCAACACTGCGACCAGATATACATTCTTTAAACATTCAATGATTATTATACAAAACGTCGAAACAATGATGTAAATTCATCATGTGAGATTATTTTTAAAAATAACACACACACATGGGGTCGTGAAGAAATTATTCTTCTCTTGCCTCGTTTCTTATTTATAGTAGTCATATCAAATAAAACAACAATTATTGCATTGCAGGTGCATCAGGACGAGTTTCACTCGCCTATGCACCGTAGGGTCAACACAGCTTTCTCTCGTTATACATAGAATCGAATCAACTATATCGAACGAGATCGCTAATTATCCAGATTTTATTTTTCCCAAGCTTGAGGACTCCGAATTCCTGAAAGCGTTCAGGAAGTCGCCCAATAACGGCGACAATACGTAACGGTATTCCATTGCCATAACATTATCGGGAACGTGCACAACGAATCGTAAGTTCCCTATGCATCTGACTGGAACACACCTAATAGCGGCATTCTAATCGAGCGCCGAACGTGTAAACCGAAGCTTACGGTCCCGAGAGTATACGTGACCGACTGCGACGACGAAGCGTGGCTGGATTCAATTATTTTAGGTGTTAGGTACGGAGATTTTCCTAATCTTCCTTTTCGTGACCCTTCACCTTTCCGAGAGTCATGCGCGAGTACAAAGGGCCTTTCATTAACCGCTTGCACTATAACGAGTCAGGCTCGCGATGGAGATCTCCTATACGGACGGTCCAGGAGCCAATCAGTCTCTCGTAATAGAATATTTTATAATAGAATATGTTATAATAATAAGATGAAGTGGGCGACGTGATGGTGTGTCGACCGAGTGTACAGATACACGAAATTGATCACATTATTACAACGGTTTTACTTTCGTTAAAATGTGGCCTTCTTAGAACATTTAACTCTTTGACAAAGTAACGTATGTCATTTGTTTACATCTTTTGTTGATGCTGGAATACACTGTTTCGTTTATTCCTTTGTCGTATTGAATTATTTCAAATATTATGGCAATCGATTCATGACAATGTTTCTTTCAATTTCATCTGAAGATCATCGCATAGCAGGTCGTTGAATTCGTTTCGACGTCGCCTACAATGTTATGAAGTTAAATTTACCTAGTTTCATTTAAAAATGAAATGGTAACCTTGTTTTTGCTATCGTAAATCAACTTGTTTTGAAATTTAAACAATTGCTATTCCTTGTGGGTTAAATGCTAATTAACTTTGATAGGAAACATTTTTTTGTCAAACTATAGGCTAAAAAATCGTGGGGACTAATTTGTGCCTCACCTTGTATACAGCGTGTCTCAAAAGTAACCCGTAATCGGGAAATCAGGGATTCCTGAGGTCATTTGGAGTAACTTTTTCCTTTACAAAAATGTTCAGTTATTAATGAAAAACTGTGATCGATGAGAGGCGAGATAAGCTGGCGCGAGGCGGCCGAATCAATGAGTGGAACTGAGTTTCGTCCGCTCGTTGGCTCGGCCACCTCGCACCAGTTTATTTCGCCTCTTATTGGTTACAGTTTTTCGTTAATAACTCGTTAACGATGCTTCGGAGATCAGTTTTGTAGAGGAAAATGTTATTTCAAATGATCTCAGGAACCCCTCATTCCCCGATTGCGAGTGATTTTTGAGACACTTTATTTAATGTATGTGTATTGACGAATAACTTTTTAAAAAAGCGAATAAAGTCGAACGACAGTATAGAGACAAGCAGCGATCATTGCCTAAAAATCAGCAGGGACGAGTAAGCAAGATTTACGCAGCAGTGTAATTATGTGGTTTAATATCAGTCTGTTCAATAAACGTTGTCTAAAAAAATAAACCAAAAAAATAAAAATAAAAGTGAAAACCAAAATAATAGTAAAAGTGCAAAATGAATACGAATTTTACAAAACGTGGTGATGAAGGTTAGGAAATAAAGCACGTGTCTTCGCAAATAAGACCGCTAGATATCTCGAACGCGAAAATATGGATCACGAGATTAAAAATATACGTGAAAGTGTCGGCTTTGGAAAAAGAACCATAAGATCGAAAAGTTGTTTTAATAATACACTGTATGGGAGAAGATGCTAGCCAATATTTACAAGTTTCAATATTGATATTTACGAAATAAAATATAAAGATTTAATTGATAAGCCCGATCAATGTTTGATATCCGAAAAAAATGTGGCAATGGAAGGACACCGATCTTTCACACGCAGATAACTCGAAAACGGAGCAATTGATGAATTCGTTACAACGTTGCATTTATATCGATGAAAGAAACTTTGAAATTGACTTTTAAGTTCTTAAGAAATGTCTTCAATTAACACTTTGCACTTGAGCGCTCCGGAGTGGAGTCATTTAATATTTATCTTCAAACTCGAGGGCTCCGATACGGAGACAATGAAGATAAATTTTAAACGGTTCCGCTCCGGAGCCCTCGAGTGCAAAAGGTTAAATTACTAAAGTTGTTTTTAGTACCGAAAACTCGTAAGATCTGCCAACAAGGCAGAGCATTTGGCTCTTTTACCCGATCATAGATCGTTCGCTGTTACTTTTGAAGCGTAGTTAAGTCGTTGCATGCCGGATGGGTAGCTCCTCTCGACAGGGTACCGCTACGCGCCGATGATTATGCAACTTCGCGCCTTTCTGCTACCGCAAAACGACCGCGGACGAGGGCCGCTTTCCTAACCAATCCAAGAAATGCGCCTTTAAATAAACATAGTCAACGACGTCGATCAAACGAACCTGCCAAACCAACTTGTTTCCTTTCAGCAGAGAATATTTTATTTGAACAATCAAACACCGGACCGGCTGACAGCGACGCATCCCAGCTAGGTCGATTGTGATCGATGATAAATTCGTCTCTGTTCTGCGCCCTCGGTATTGTCTGCTGACCCTGTGGAATGTGTTAAAACAAATGCGTATTTGTCTCTATATCTACCTATTTCAAGTTATTTTAGTCAAACTGTGGAGGACATCTGCTTCATCGACGCAAAGTGTGCTAGAGGATAGCTGATAGAAACATTATAAAATGATTTTAAACCTTCTGTGTACAACCAAAATGTCCGCAATATTTTACGAAGCTTAGATATTTATTATATGTTATATAGTACACGTTTATATAAATTTGTTTATATAAAGTTTTTGTGAAGAATAATAATGATTTATATATATACAATACACGTATTGTATAAATTCTTTTTGACAAAACGTTAATCGATGTTAAAGTGTACAAAGAATTGAGATCCGAGAAATGTAACTAAAGAAAATCTATGAAAATGTATATTCTTACTATACACTTTGAATCACAAGATGTGTAAGAATTAATTTGTAGAGATGGAGATGCATAAAGCCCAGACATACTCCAATTACACGTTCATTGGTTTATAGCACTAACGTTCGTTCTTCAACGGATAATTGTTCCACATATTCCAATTTAAATTTCCCAAGGAAACGCTGTTTATAAAGTTCTATATCTGTTCCTAATTAACGATTCGTCGATCCGAACGCGGTAATTAAACTGTCCAGTATTTCTTGCATTATCGACGATTGTTTTACTTTTTCCTCGTACACCCGAGGTGTTATAGCATCCTGAACCTACACTTTTTCTAATGATGTAATAACAATAAACATAGAATTTTTACAAAGAGAAATTGCAAGGTACGGTATCAATTTAAAATTACTTTCACAAGCGTAACATGGAATACAGGCTGTTTGCAACACGTTCGTATTAAAACAGCTGTAAAATTTCATCGATTCCTTCGGTTTCGTAGAAAGTGAGAAAATGTAATAGATGCCGCACTTTATCACAGTTGATCTGCGGCACACGCTTCATGCACTTCGCATGTTTCATAATGATGAAACTGTGACGCAATGATCGACTTCTCTCCGTGCAAAGAACTAATCGTTCAATAATTCAGCATCCGAGACCGTTTACAACCTAATTCGATGTTCACTACCGAACCTGCAACACGTTAAACTATTCGAGAAATGTAACGTGACGATCTTATGCAATGATGAACTTCTCTCTATATAAAGAGCTAATCGTTCAATAATTTAGCCGCGGCTAATATTTATAACGTAATTTGGTACGCCGGCTACCAAACCTGTACCGCGTTTCAAATACCTGGGAACTGTTATGAAACAGTGCAGGCCTTTGGTAACCGCATTTTATTATAAAATCGCCACTGACTTTAATTTCATCGTAAATTGCTTGGCAAGTCACTTCGCGCGGTGCATAAAATTGCGAAAGTTAAAACCTGGGAGCATCTTCATTCGGCTTTTTAAGTGATACAGTAAATGACGTTTATAACAGAAATTAGGGTAATTGTCCCGATTGTCGTGCCTCCGGATTAAACATGTATAGGAAAAGGAAAGTGTTATATATATAAATTGATGATTTATTTTTTTATTATATTTACTTACTAACGTGTAGGATTCATGGAGTAGTATTATATTTTTCATATGTTAAAATGTAATAAACATTTTTCAATTGATGTGCAATAACGTTTAAATACGGTACTGGATCTTACTCCTGCACACCTCCAGGTCGCAGCTTGATCCATTAGCGAGGGTCAATATACATAAAAATTTTCGTTTCTCCGATTGATTGACGATTCGCTACTGAAAAAGGATACACTACGGATTGGATGCGCAGTAAAATGCACGAAAATATGGACACAGCTTCGGCAAGGGCACGACATTATGGCCGGAAACATCTTTTTTTATTTCATTAAAAACATTATTAAATTACTAATTTTTATCACGCAGAAAAATATATTTAAAATCCTAAATGTCTACAAAATCGAAATATAGTTTTAGTGCATTAAACAAAATTTTTAGTATTTAATGACAGTTTCAGCAAAGCAAAAATTGGCTTCGAGGAACGATAATTGGGACAGTTATCCTAGTAGGTGTAATTCGGAAGAGCTTCGATAAATCATTTCTTGGATCTAAAGATGTGACTATTGATTATACAATTTTTGTTTGTCGTATGTCTTCACTTAAGTACTTCCGTTCTTAGACTTCGATAAGTAGATTGCGGATTTTATGTATTTATGATGAAAATGATTAACTAAGATTCTAAACAATGAAAATATTAAAAGAACTTACGGACATCTACGTATTAATTTCAACTCACTTAAATGATTAACCCTTTGCGTTCGAAGCTATTCTAAACAATAATCACATTTTTAACAATTGTTTAAATATAAACCAATATAATAATGTACAAAATACTTTAATCCTTTACACTCGATGGCTTCGGAGCGATTTAAAATTTATCTTCAAACTCGAGGACTCTGCTATAGAGACAATGAAGATAAATTTGAAATGGTGCAAAGGGTTAAAGAAAGACAAAAATTTCTATCAAACTCCTTCTTGCAGGAAATGTCGAAGTTGATTTTTATTTTACGTAAAAATCTGCAATCACGTCACGACTTTAACTCGTTATAGTGCAAGGCGTTACCGACATATATCGATAATATCGATAAAATATCGTTACAACGAATAGAGAGACTGACCATGTAGTCACATCAAGATGATAAAACGTACTTTGCATATTATAAATTGTAAATTATATCTTATAAACATAAACATGAGCACAATTTAATCAATTCACATTGTGTTATGTGAGGCCAATGTACCGATAATATCATTAATGCAAATGGAGGGACTGATCGTATAAGTTTATCAAGATGCATTCTTGCAAATTGAAACAAAAAGTTTACAAATATGCTGCGTGTAATTGAATCTAACGGAAGCAATAATATTGAAATTCATGACACGGTATATCGAATTATCAATATTTATCGGTAGCTACATCGATGCCTTGACCCTATCTTCTGCAGTCGAAACACACAGATTGTATTTGCCATAAAAAGTCACAGTCTAACGATCGCTATCACACATTCATCGTATTCTTCGTCGCCCTCATCAACGATTCGAATAAATCAAAAACTACTGAAAACTGCAGTTAGCTCTTCCCAAAGAAACGTGTCGTCACAACCTAAAAATCCCGATCAACCGCAAATACATAAATTCGCGTAGCTAAACGATCGTTAATCCATGGGATCAACCCGATCGAGTATAAATCATATCACATAGATAGCATGCGCGGATAAACACACGGCAATCCATCACGCTCCGTGATCGAATTCACGCAATCAAGCCGATTTTTGTTCCTCGTTCGCATGCACACAGACACACACAGATGCACACATGCATGCGCGTACGTTGAAACCACCGTTGTGATACTTTCCATGCACTCGTAAAATATCCTGAAACGAGGTAGGGACCATTCTCGATTACGTTCGATACCGCTCGACGGCTGATATTAATGAAAAACTCCCTTTCACTGGTTTCGCATGCGCTCCCGACTCAGGTGTATTTAAATTTAAATTAGTTAGGTGTTCTTCTAGAGGGGGAAAAACTGTAATAACAGGGATCGAGTGTGCAGGAGCTATTCGGGTCGGGAACGGCTGATCGAGTCGAACGCGCGTCCAGCCGGCAACAACTCGTTTCCGATTCCTCCTCGGTGAAAGCGAAAGAAAGGGAGGAGGCGTTAGGGACCGTAGATGCTTACGATAAAACGGTAAACCGAACGAGAAGACATCGGTTACATAACAGCAGGAATGCCTGACCCCATGACTGGACACTAGTCCCCGACTTGGACGTTGTTGCTGCACGCGTGTCCGGCATACGAGGTCTCGTCAAAAAGTCACCGAACTTTTTGAATTGCGAGGCAACGCAGTGTCTGACAAGGGAAGTTTGGCAACCCGAAAGTTCTCATCTTTTTGAAACTATGCAGCCAGACTGCGGATATTTATGCAAATGCATATATTCATAGTAAAGAGGTAAATTTATGGGACTTGGGCAGGAAGTTTTATCATTAGGGGGTTACAAAATTATAATTTCTGTGTTGCATATTTTGTCTTATTCTATCTTATTTCTGCTTACTTTGCATATATTCGATTGACTAGATTCTAACACTTTGGGGAACGTGATTAGAGGCGGCAATGTTTTACGCAAGACATACGCAGGCTATCAAAGAAGTATCTACTATCTTTCGTATTGTTTTATTTAGATAATTACGATTATCTACATCATTAATTCTGTAGGAGGTAATCAAGTTTTTGTTTATTTCTGGGTTGCCGAAACCTTTAAAGAAGCAGACGTTATTAAAGCAACATAAGAGAATTTCAAGGATGGAAATCTTGCCGACAATTTGACTTCTATTCAAGCTGATTTCCGCATTTTACCAGAGGCTATAATGAAATTAGGATCGAACACATTATCGTTAAGTGATGCAATTCAAGTAGTTTCAAATTTAGTTAATAATCAAGTTTGCTCTACTACTTGTGGAATAAAAGTAACAAAGATGTAAATATCTTCTAAACAGAAATCCCGGATTTGGGATATTATCAAGCTTAGTAACATCTTAAGTGGTGAAACTACTGAAACTCTAGATGAAGTAACAGTATAATATTTAGAAAAGTATACGCATGCTTCTATGACATTTTATAATATTGAAATAACATCAAATTAATTTTATCTCATAAAAGGCACGAATTGAGAGACCAGAATATAGAAAAAATAACCGTAACACGTTCTAATGCAAATTACGGTAAATAGTAGGTAGTATAGTAGTAGTAGTAGTTGCAATAGTAAGTAGCAGTAAGTATTGCAGGTAAAAAACAGTTTGTACAGAGTTTTCATAGTTTCTGCATATACATTTCATATTTCTGAACACATTTTGCATACATTTTATACATTTCGGATACAGAACATCTTCACAATTCGCTTTTTCAGGGTAAAAACGCCCCGTACACAGGGTGTCCCAAAAGTCATTCGCAGTTGGAAAATGAGGTCATTTGACGTAACTCTTTCCTTAGCGCAAATGCAATCCGCGGCTTCGTTTACGAGTTATTAATGAAAACACTAACCAATGGTAGGTAAACTTGGGTGAAGCAAAGCGGCCGAGCCAATGAGCAGATGAAGTTCAGTACGCTCATTGGCTCGACTGCCTCGCACCAGCTGATCTCGCCTCTCATTGGTTATTGGTTTTCGGTAATAATTCGTAAACCAAACCGTGGATTGCATTTTCGCTAAGGAAGAAATTGCTTCAAATGACCTCAGGCACCTCCCACTTGCAGATTGTTAGACATTTTTAGGATATCCTGTATAGTATAACTATCGCTGGTTTCCGCTATTTATAGGTGAATAGAAATGCCTCAAAGTCTTTGCCGGAGTTATGAAAAATACATCTTTTCATACTGACTGAAAAAAAAAATTTTTAGCAAAACAGTATTAAGAATATCGGACTGATGGTCAAGGCTGATACCCATATTTTTGTTGGATAAGAACCAGTGGTTATTGTTGCATTTTATAAAATACAATTGGAAATATTTTTATTATAATGTATTTTATTATTGTATTCTTGTTATACTGTAGAAGAATATAATATAAAACTTCTATATTTTAAACTTTGTGGGGTCTTTAAATTTTTAAGAACTATCAAAAGTAATATCGATAGTCATAGATAGTTTTTGTGAACAATCGGAAATTATCGATAGTTCTCTATCTCTAGTAAATAGGCGTTTTCCTATATGTTTATAGAACTTTGAATCGGAATAAATATAAAGGATGGTTCCAATAAGAACTAGGTCGTCAGACTTTTTAAGGAGATTAAAAGGATACAACATTTTGTTTAACACGTTAAGCGCCACGCCGAATTTCTGTGCCGTTCCGTTCAAGCCACAGTTTGCCGTTATGTTTTTAAGTATTATATTCTTTCCCTTGAAGCATTTACCAAACAAAAACCGATATCGCATAATTTAAATGTTCAGTCTCACAAGTACGCAAGGACCGACACGCGCGCCGCGATGGCAGAACGAAAAATCTATTGCCAGTCCGTAGGGATGGACGAGGCCTGAACGAAAAGTCCAGCGCTGGTCCCTAGGGACCGGCGTGGCACTTAACGTGTTAAATAAATAAATTCGATACTTCCATCATTTAAAGTAAGTTGAATTTTTCTTCTCGGTGAAAAGCTCTTTATATGAAGGCATAACTTATCCGAAAAGTGGATATTTTTATTTCGAGAGAAAATGATCGTCTTAATATCTTCTTAAAAAGCAGAAGAAACTGTGGTTTCAAGGATGTATAAATAAACAGAATATTGGTTACAAAATAAAAAACGCTAAAAATGTTTTTAAAGGTCCCTGACAAAGTACTTTTTTGTATAGCATGTAGTTTACAATAAAAATGAAGATGGAAAAGTTAAACGACTTCTCGTATGTTTAATGAAACAAAATTTGTTGTACAAATTCTTCATAAATGTATCTTTACGATATTAACAATCATAAATTAAAAAATTGAGTACATGCGATTTTTATGTGTTGCGTAAACCTAGTGTTAATCTGGCAAGGGCGTCGATGATGGCATGGTTTTAAACGATAGTTGTTCACCCGTGACCGAACGATGCCTTCGACGAGTTTACACTCCGGATTACAGGTCGTCGCCATTAGTTCCCCGTTGACGTAAGAATACTTCGCGCCGCGAGATCTTTAGCGCGCTGCTCCTCCGTGTTCGAGTTAGCGAATCGTTAAGACCAGTTCGGCGGATGATGAATGACGATGGAAATGGAATGTCTCGCCGACGGGATCGCCTGATCGATCAGTTCTAATGGACGTGCGACTGTTTGCGCTCTCGCTGGATGAGATACGGCGTAATGATTGTCGAATCGATGGGGAGCGGAGGCGCTCGTGTTTCACCGGGAGAAAAATCGATTGCGCCGATATCTTGTAGGAGATCTCGATAGGTCTGCTTCGACTATAATGATTTTGTATACTGGCGATCACGGGAAAAGGATCGCCAAGTCGCGCGGTGACTTTACGCTTTTCGTTCGCAGCACAGTGAAACAGAATGTCTGAGGTCGATGTGAAAGGGAGATTTCAATTGTCACGTCCACTGTGATTTCAGTCGCGAATAGAATACTTGAACCTATGTGGACAGGCTTCAATTTGTTTGATTTTCGAAACAATTAACTTTATATACAGTTATTTCTAAAAGTATTCAGATAATAGTATAACTTTGACTTCTACGCTATATATTTATATAAATTAAAAGGAAAGATTCCTTTACGGTATGTCAAAGTAGAGTATATAAATATCAAAATAAAGCAAACTCTCAATTTAGTATAAAACGTTACCTGCATAATTGAAAAAATATAAAAAAACATCGAACTTTCACGTCACAAATATTCGGATGACTTATAAAGTTCAGTTTAAAAGTTATGAAAATAAATTTCTCTATTGTTTAACAATATATTTTAAGAAGTGTGAAATTTTACAATTTAAATTTATTTACAACCGATGTCGTTTCATACCTCTATTTTACACGATTTTATGATTTGTTTGTAGTATATATTTTTTGGTTGCAACTTGTATGGCCGAATTCACTTTATGGGGCTGAATAGTATTGTATAAGACACTTGTAAATGTAATTTGTTATGTTAATCTATTAATGCATCTGTAGAGATTTGCAAGATTAAATTGCATTCTTGGTTGATTTTTTTACATTACATAAAAATGTATTCGTCCACTCGTTGACTAGACCGCCTTGCGCCAACCGTGCTCGCCTCTCATTGGTCAATGTTTTTCGTTAATAATTCGCAAACAAAGCCGGGGACTGCATTTTCGCTAAGAAAAAAGTTGCTTCAAATGACCTCATTTTCCGGGAGTCCATAATTTTGGAACACCCTGTATATGTATGTATGTATTGGATTACCCAATAAGTTATTGTATTCTTTCTCCATAAATGAAAGACAAATTTTCTATGAAAATAAAACTTTTAATCAATAATGCGTTTTCCATTTTATTCGATTACATTTTGCCATGTTTCAGCCAACATCATGATACCGCGTTCAAAGAATTTCTTATGTTTTTCAGCAAGAAACTGTTCCAAGAACAATTTGATATCGTTCTGAATAATAAAGGTTTTACCATGTAACGGGTTTTCTAGAGAATGAAATAAATGATAATCACATGGTGCCAGGTGTGGTGACTATGGTGGATGTGGTAACAAATCCCATCCAAGATGTACCAGTTTTAGACGCGTGACCAAACTTCTGTGTGGTCTAGCATTATCTTCGCGAAGCACAACATCTTCGCGGTTCACCAATTCTGAACGCTTCTCTTTGATGGCATCATTTAATTAATCCAGTTGGCAACAGTACACATGCGAATTAATGATTTGGTTCCTTGGAAGCAATTCAAAGTAAACAATTCCTTTGAAAACCCACCAGACTGACAGCATGATCTTCTTTTGGTGAATATCTGCTTTTGATGTGCTTTGAGCAGGTTCATTATGTTTGCTCTATGATCTTTTCCATTTAATGTTGTTGTAGACGATCCATTTTTCATCGCCTGTTATCATACGTTTGAAAAATGGATCATTTTGTTCACCAGGGAATCGCACACGTCAACACGCATAAGGAGGTGAATTTCTTTGTGCTGATGAGGTATCTAAATATCGAGCTATCGCATTCAAGCACGCTCTTCTTCTTGTCAAATGTCGATTTGAATCGATCAATGACTGTATTTCGTTGTTATCAACTTTGATCGGCCTTCCTGAGTGTGGAGCATCCCTAATATCAAAATCACCGGATCGAAATTTTTTAAACTAATTTTGACACTGTCTTAGCTTTAAAAGGTCTTCACTGTACCCGTCACTTTTTAAAAAACCAAGCTTAAACCATGACCTATCAGGATATACAGCGAATTTGCGGTTTATAACGCAATGACTTATTGCCCAATCCAATATATTTAATCACCGCGAAGTAATTATTTTAATTTGTTAGTTGTAAATATGTCGTAAAATATTCGGCGAAATTAAACAATTAATAAGCGAAGAAAGATCCTTTATTAGGTATTTCAAGTGTGATACTTTGTCGAGTCTAGGGCTGCCAGTGCGTAACACCCTAGACGGAAAATACCAATACTCCGCGATATAAACTATCTCTCGGGTTGTAAGGCCGATTACGCAGAGCGACGGAGTAGATTGATATGGCTGTCCCACTAATTAAAGGTGAACAGCTAGTTTAGGGTAATGAGAAATATATTTAGAATATATTTACAGGAACGATTTGCTACAGTGACTACGATGTCGAACTGCAGGAATATCGTGATTGATCGATGTAGTGGCGGGTCCGGACCTTGAAGACTGCACTTGAAGTACTGTGTAAAAACACAGACTAAGTTCGATGGTCTAAGGTGGTAAACTACGTTAGTACGACTCTGGCTGAATGAGAGACAATACTGCTTCCCGCACTGATCTACAGATCGACTGAATGAATACTGAACGACTGAATAACAGACAGAATGACTGTCAGAATGATGCAGAAAACGGAAAAATGCGGAATGAATCACCGACAGAAAAATACGGAATGAAAACAAAAAGCAAATTTTCTGCACTTTTTATACGATTCTCCGAAAGAAATCTCGAACTTGGATTGGTTGCTGGTCATGGAGAAAGGGAAGTTAGAAGGCCCGTGCCGCCCTATGACGTAGGTAGCGGAAAAACCCCGAGCGCGTGACCAGAACGGCCCATCCGGCGACCCTATTAATAAAACCCGAAAAAACTAAATTAGGGAAATCGCTTTATGACTTGTTGTAAACATAAAGCGATTTAGACCCTAATCCAATTTGTTAATGCGATTATACGCTGCGAAAAAAGTCCTAAAATAATGAACCCTCCAAATTCGAGAAATCTTGTCTTAAAAGGAGAAATAAAAGAATCGCGAAGTGAAAGTTCCGTTGCAGGACGGAACATACTTCTTATTGCGAAGAAAAAGTTTCCATTGTGAAACGAGCTGCGCAAAAGTTAATTTCCTGGTTGACAGGTTAATCTACGCACGTCGAATGCAGGATTATTGAAAACCTACTGTAACTGTTGCCTCATTTATTTATTATTTGGCAGATACACGGATTCACGAAAATGTTTGAACACCATTGAGAGCGTAATAACTTTTTCAAACTGGATTAAATGACTTGAACTTTTCTTAGATGATAGAGGGACTAATCTACCAGACAATGACCGAAATGCTTTTTCTTAATTTTGCTGTCATTTAGAATGAATAAAAAACTCTCGATTTTTAACTTTTTTATTTGAGCCTACAAAAAGATTTTAAAAATGTCTTTCGCAGATAAATAAATGGCACCCTTACCCTAGTTACATTCTTTTCAAAAAGTTTCACCATTGGAGTGTTACGAAATTCCATAAATGTTATGGCATACGAAAGAAATAGGATCGAAAGAGTAATAATTTTCTCCATGGGTAACAATAATCTCTATAATATCATCTCTAATAATATTCTTTCATGAGCAAATCGGCGTTCCGTTCGGTTCATTTCGGAGTGGCAGCGAGAGACTGCATTCTTATGCAACGGGGAACAAACGCAAGAAAGAAGAAACGGTTGAGCGAAAAGCTTGTGGATCCCATGCGTGTGCGTGACCGTTATGCAATTGCACGAGCCGACGTCCGAAAGCATGAAAATAAAACACGAGACCGGCCATTCGAGTCGCGGTTTACTCCCCACTATCGCGGTCTGATGAACGCGAGAGAATGCCACGACACTTTTTGCGGCCCTGATAGAAACCCCCTGCGAACAATCCAGACCGTACGAATCTGTTGACATCATTTATCATCCTTCAATAAATTTCACAGAATTGCAATAGTGTAGTTCATTAAACCGAAACTGGAAAGTTGGAATTTCCGACCAAAAATTTCGAACAAAACCTAGCTTATTTGAATAACGAGATAATAAAAATAAAATGAAAGATATAAAACAATATAAAAGACTATTATATCTCTATTTGGTACCATCGATGTGGTATCACTGAGCTGCTCGTACATTTACATATCATTGTTTTTCGATTTCTTAAAAACTGTAGTCTTTCCTTATCATAAATTGATGGTATTGAATGGGATAATTTAATTAAAGAGAATAACATTGGCACAATTTTTTCCATTATTATGTACCTAAATAATGAAGATTAAAAGATCTTATAATTAATCTTATTGAACTTCATCGCATCTTCTATTTTATTCGCACTAAACGATCCCATTTTCGGTGACATATTTCAACAAGACATCTCGAATGTCCTACGAATGTCCTACGAATGTCCTACGAACGTCCTACGAACGTCCTAAAAACGTCTTGTGTTACAAATCAAGATGTCTTTTAGACTTTTTAAAATGCCCTTTAAACGTCTAAAAGACATCTTATGGACGTCTTTAAGACGTCCTTTAGGAAGTTCGTAGGCTGTTTGCAGGTCGTTTGCAGACCGTTTGTAGGAAATGTATTATATTATATCTATTATGACGGGTGAACTTCTAGAAAGGAACAAAATTAAAATTGTCATTTTTATTTTTTGGTTCCATCGCCTATATTAAAGTTGCATTTAAAAGCACCTCTCTCCTATTTTACAATAAAAATTAATTTCTAAACTTTGGCGAGAAGTTGCGTTATTTATATCTATACTGATGATCTTTGTGAATTATGAAAAATTGCTTGGATTTGTTGCAAGAGACAGGAGTCACTTTAACAAGTTGGATGTGATATATTGATAATATATCATCCTTCAATTATTTAAACTACAGCCACCCATTTTACACATGTGACAATCAAAGCGTAGCTGTAACTGCTTGAATACTTGACACATTATTGACGAAAACAGAGCAAAAGGTTAAAATGTATACAATTGGAAATCACGATTTCGTATTTCGCGTAAAAAACATCAGATTCATTTTAAAATTGTAATACATAGCATGATATTTAGAGAATTTATAGATTCTCTTTTAGAGCATCTTTGTCGTGTTTTATAAGAGGTCGCGATGTATTTAATACCATAAATAGAATAAATATTAATACGCTGATAACGAACGTGTTAAGAATAGTGCAGAGTGAAGCCGCATTCTGTGTTAGTGCTCATGTATCAATTTCTATTAGCATGGCAAATGGTCTACGATGTGTAGCACATTCGTTATTGCTCTTCTTAGGTTTTTAAATAGTCAGTAATAACTAGACTGTGTATTTTATGCATTCCCGTCGAAATTGACCAAAGGATTTAATAATTGATGGAAACAAACAATTTTTATAATGTTACAAAGTCCATAGTTTAATAGTTAAGTTAGATGATAATGTCGTTCCCCTTTTAATAAGTGTAAGTTAGATGATAATGTCGTTTCCCTTTTAATAAGTGTAACAAATTCAAAATAAGGTAACAATATTCTCAAATTTTTCAACTGTCTTTAATACTTTATACTTGATCTATCAATTTTTGCTATAAATGAGCAATATCCGCAAGCCAGTAATAATATTGTTTGTATACTAAAACAGAAGGTAAAAGATACACGTAAAAAATCTAAATAAATTAAAGTGGTGCCAAATAATTAATAATTTACAGACTAACGTTGTTTGAAATAAATGAATTAATAAATCAAGTGCCAGTAACACACATTTAAATTTTAGATTCGAAAGGTCCAGATTTATACGAAAGTAACTCTGCTATTTTTGAGTGCTTTCTAGGCCTTATGCAGCTGTCGGCGATTTAATTTTGGAGAGAATCTCTCGTAGTCAGGCTTTGGCTAAGAAATTCCGATTCGATGGCAATCGGTGTATCATAAACTTGGAGTAGAATCTACTGAATCGATGGGGTCAACTAACCAAATCGTCTCGCCGACTGCATCTGAGCTAATTGTCCCGCGGCCAATTTTAGCTCCCCAAGAAAATTATGGTCGTAAACTGTTAATCCCCCAAATCGCCTCCGTATTAGAGATTTCGTAGTTTCGAGACTCGGATCAGTATTATTCTTAGGGGCTTTGAGGTTTAAGCCGAGTCCAACAGGAATATTATTCCACCATTTAGCCAGCATTGCATTAAGTTGCATCACGGGTTCGAAGATGTATTAATACCGATGCGAATCAGGAAAAGTACATGCCCTATATACCATATAAATAACCGTTCCGGAACATTGATCAGCCAATCGGTTTAATTGATCAGCTGATCGATTAATAACCGAGACGGAGCTGATGGAATTCAGGCAATAGGCCTCATTCCCTGTTGATGTTACAGTTCTTTCATACCCTCTATTGTTTTCTTGTGTTTCTGACGGAAGCAGTTCTTGCTTACGAACAAGACCTTAGTCTGTTTAACAAAAACCGATGACCCGTAGCCATACGATGTCCGGCTGCAGCAAATAGTATGTATCTAAGCCTTTTGAATAGGGCACTTCTCGAGCATTCAACCGCCCTTGACTTGGTTATTGAAGTTATTTGAATTTTGCATTTCCAATTTCTTTAATTCACGTCTTATATTTCTGTAATTTTCATTATTCGTTTTTATTATTATAAAGGGCTTATACCGTTAATAAATAAAGTTATTACTATTATTATTTATAATAACAATTATTGGTTTTTGTGGTAAAAAAGCTGCCAACCAGACCGTTAGCCGTCACGATTGCCATGGCAGATAACCTGCTGGAATGACGGGTTCCGTGAACCGCTTCAACCTAGGCCACGGAACTGACCCAATTGTTTGGGCCATTCCCCCGCGAATGTCATCCTCTGTACCCGGGTTGAGAACATAACAATGCAATCAACACAAGTGCAGTCGGAATAGTAATATCCACCTCCTATACGACCTGCAACGTGGAACCTCTTTCGTATTACTTCGCCGTTGCAGATCCTGTACAAACATACGTCCGTCTCCTTTGTCACTTGGTCACGTCTATTTTCGCGTTCGCGCGATTGGTCATTACTTCAGGCATCCGTCTGCCCGCTTGTCCCTCGAGATAACTTCGATGAAGGTCGCCACCGCTGTCCTACTGTCCTCGTCCTGTAGCATCTTCGGTACCGTGTTTTCAGGCGAGATGCTACCTGTTCTTGTCTCTAAGGTCTGTCTGTTCGTAGTCCAGTGCGGGCACACGTAGAAAGTGTGTTCTGCGTCGTATTTTTCGTGTCCGCAGTATAGGCAATCTAGCGTCTGTACTATGTTCCGTCTGTATAGATAGTGTCTGAAGTAACCGTGTCCAGTCAGGAACTGGGGAAGTAGAAATCCACTTCCCCGAATTTCCGTTCTGTCTACAGTCTCAGGCTGGTTATCAGACATCTCGTCCACGGTGCCTCCGTGTCTCATCCAGCGATCGTTTCATTCCGTCAAGGTCCTATCGTGTTCCGCGACTGCCGCATCCTTTCTACTCATGATGGCGCTCAGGTCGTAGACTTTCTTCCGTTCCTTGGCAAAAGGGTCGATGGGAATCACGCCTGCTACAACTAGGAGTGCCTGTGCCGAGACTATGCTGTAAGCGCACGCTATCCTTAGCGCCCCCTGTCTTTGTAAGTTCGTCAGTTGCTTGCGGTATTCCTTAACCTCAGCGCGACAGCTCATATTTCTGCCCGTATAGTAGGATCGAGCGGTTCGTTAACATCAGTAATTTCCGTCTTTTTCCCTGTCTCAGTCCGTACGTGTTTGCCATCAGACGGCTGAGCGAAGAAACCCTCGCAGCCGCTTTCCTAGCCGTCTCCTGTATGTAAGGCCAGAAAGACAGTTTCGTATCAAGGGTCACTTCCAGATACTTGACCTTCTCCTTGGTCCACGTCTGAACTGACGCTACTGTCATAGGCACGAGAGTCGGTATTCTCTTCCTCGTCAGCAGGAGCAGTTCCGTTTTCGTCAGTGCCAGTGACAGTCCGTGCTGGGTCATCCAACTGACCACCCGTCTCATCATGCTGTTTAACGTCAGCTGTGCCAGTTTTAGATCGCGCTGAACGATCACTGCCGCTACGTCGTTGGCGTGGGCGACTAGTGAAGCATTCTTTGGTATTTCCAGTCTCTGCAGGCCGTCGTAAACAAGGTTCCAAAAGTTCGGTCCAAGTATGGATCCCTATGCGACGCCCGCGGTTATCCCCCTGGTGGTCGGTCCCTCGGTTCCTAGGAAACTGTACTGGTTGTCCGTAAGGTCCCCAGCATTGGTTATCGCGTCCGTCAGTCGTGGCCTGAGCAAAGCCTCGTAGACTTTGCGTGCCGTGTCAAGAAAGCTCAGGGACCTATAAGAAGACGACATATCGGGTTCAATATGAGGACCTCTTCCAGTACACTAACTTACCCCTCGAAAGCCTTGGCCGTATAATTTGGGGAGAGATAGACACTGACGTAAGTAACAGTGCGCCCACTCTCATCTAAACGTAGTCCTCGTCACATGAGAAAGCCAGAATACGTGTACCCTTCGAGCCCCTGACCTAGATGGCTGACGTTCCCGAGGTGTTCGAAAACCACGTCGTCGGTGTCTGCGCGTTATAATACTGCTCGCTCAGAATCAGAATGTCTGCACTATATTCTGTCGCGATTTGAGGCAGCAGTAGGTGCGTTGCCTCGCATCTATGCAGATTGCCTTGGAGGATTTCTGTCATTTTTCTGTCCTTCGTTGCTTCTTTTGCTTCTGAAACAGAATTCTAAAGATGGCTCACGCCTCGATCCCGATTTGTTGCCGCTCTTTGTCGGACGCTGCAGTTTGTCCACCCGATTTTTATGCGGCTCTTGCGAAGTAGTGTCTCAGCAGCGTTCTCCTCCACCTCGCACACCGCCATGTGGACACCTCGCTTATTTGGACCGGAGATGTGAAGCTTCGAGTCTCTGTCGCCTCTTGCCTCTCGTCGCAGTGCGTCGGCAACATCTTTGGCGTCAGTCACTCCGTCAATGTCCAGTATATCGAGTTGTACATCCCGAGTCAGGTCTTCAACTGTCCCGTCGTGTCCCAGGATTCGCTGGAACTTCTCCTGGAAGTCCTGTCGTGCTTCCGTCCTTCTGTGCACTCGCAGTATATCAGTCGTTGGACTTCAGTCGTCTAAGTGCGTCAGCGTATGAGAGTCTCGTCTCGATCTTGATCAGTAGACTGGTCGTTTTGGTCGTCGGTATTGAGGCGTCTGCCCGTCCGTTTTGCGCTCTTTTTCTTTTTGCGCCTCTGAGACTTTGTCACGGTCGTCTTCGTTGTCTCCGTCGTCCGTGATTTGTCGTCGTTTGTGTGTACTGTTTGTCTTTTCGCTGTCTGGGAACCACTTTATTCCATCTAGCCTCGTCAGCTACCTTTTAGTAGGCAGCTGACTGCTCTGTACTGGATCCAGTGGTCCCCTGTCGCCGTTTTGTCATCTCATGGTTGGCGACCTTCCCGGAAGCCATCGTAAGAGGTTTTAGTTGGTTGCATTCGCACTACGCGACTTCCATAGCCTGCCGAATCACGGTCATATCTTTCGTGATAGTGGTACTGGTGTCCCTTTGAATCTTTACCATTGCCTCGATTTCCTGTCTCCTCCGCTAAACTAGTCTTACTCCTTTTTTCGATTATTACAATTATTATCATTATTATTATTATTATTTTCCTTTTTATTAGGGAGGGGGAAAATGCATTTACGCACATCTTCGCCGGGAGACATTTTCTGCGGAGATAGTACGGGGCTCGCCCGGGAGTAAAATTGTATTCGAATAAACTCTTCGAATCAAATTTTATTGGAATAGTATATCGAATAAATTCTTCGAATCAAATTTTATTGGAATAATATATCGAATTCGAATTCTTATTTGTCTTATCTTGCAGTATGAATAGCGTGTTATACGTGCCACTAAAATACGTACTTTTAATTCAATAACACGTATACTTACTAAATATTAAGTTTTACTAAAATATTATTGATATGTAGATTTTGTCAATTTTTGTCGGTATCTATTATGTTGCTCGAATTATGTCGCAACACATTGTTAGACTTTTTAGAATTGCTTCAGGGAGAAACGCTTTAGAACACAGACTTAACATCAAAGAAAGAAGCCACTGTCGTTTCTTGTGATTTCAGTATCGGCTATGACAGGAGCGTATTCGTCTTGCTCTCTTCGTATAAATACAGTGGCCTGAGTGGGTGTGGCTTTGTTGCTCTCGATTTCGACGGATCCAGGACAGTGCCTCGCACAGTAATCTATGCTCATGCCTAATATGGACTTCTCGTGCTACCTTCCATTGAAATCGCAAGGGGTCACATTGAAACCCTCCTTTTCAGAACCACAGAGCCAAAGACTACAAAAAAGACTTGTATAATCCCGTTACCTCGTTATCTTTTAACACATACGACGACCGTTCCATATTTGGACGACAGAGTGATCCGGCTAGACCTAAAAATGAATTTTTGCTTATGATCTACGAAACGCAAAAGGATGAAGAGAGCAAGTAATATCGCAAATCTTAATTATTCAGCTTTTATTCTGGATAATAAATTTATTTGATTCCATCTAATTTTTGTAGTCACTCAGTCGACGTGTTAATTAACTTGTCAAAACAAATCGCCGAATGCGAATGACAATTAGCAATTCGCGGAACTGCTAATTCGAACGCAAATAATAAACAGACGAAAAAATGAACCATCTAATAAACTATAAAATAAGATAAGATATTATGTAAAAACAATTGCCAACACTTGGAAATAGGAAAGACCAAGTTGTAGCCACTCGGCTTCGTATCAGCCACTCGAACATCACACATATTCATAAAATTTTTAAAAATCCCTCAACAATATGCGAAACTTACAATGTTCTATTATCCATCGAACATATATTACTTACATGTCCAATGTTCCTGGGTAATTTTCAAATTACCTAGTAGTCTAAGTGATTGCCTGAATATAAAAAAATAATATTGTTTACGTTCTTACTTTGTTAAAAGCTATAAATTTATATAATAAAATATAGCTGTGCCACGACACATGCCAATTGATATTATCGAACTTCTGTAACTCGTAATATTTTTGTGTTTCTTCCGTGGTGGTTAATGACCTAGCAGTTGATGCGTCCTTGATAAAAAACTAAATTAGATATAAAAAGCATGAACATAGTTTCATAAAATGAAACACGATATGTTGTGATCCGGTGATATGGAAAACTTCCTATGATGTGATCTATGGCGGGCATATTCAAAAGTCGTATCTGTACAATTGGTATATCGCACCACGATGTTCACTAAATAAGAAGTAACATAGTGTGAGTGATGGTATCTTCGGGTGTCTCGTATCTCGCAGTAATAGCCTGGTTATGATGGCTGAATGACTATGTATTCAGCTACGTTCAGGGAACAATTGGTGGAATTCGCGGATCGTGGTTGTAATAGAGGCGTAGTTGTACAATGCCGTGCGATATTCAGAGTTTGTAATCGATAGTTAAGTGGTAGTCGGTGTGCACTTAAGGCTAGCGTAATACATTGATTCGCAGCAAGCATTCTAGTGCCGTGCCGTCGACGGGACTATTCAATTGCAGGCCTGGCAAGGTGGTTGCAGGCTGCCGAAGGTTCTTCTGCGTGCACGTTGCGCGAATCGCAGAGCGTTTTCGCGTGCAGCCGTGAGAGCTGTGCAAATAGTCGCATTAATCCTCTCTCTCTCTTTCTCTCTCTCTTTTGAGAACGACGCGTTGCGTCGCGAACGATCGCGGAAAAGAATGTACAGTTCTGCCGCGGCCATTTTAACGGAACTAGCCCGTTAGTTTTTTTCTATCCGCAACATTTCTTGAAACGGTGAAAGGCGTTCGGCAAAAGGTTATCGGCGGAAGCGCGGATGTTGCAGGATGCTACGTGGACAAACGCGATGATTCAGTGTGCGAGAAGGAAATGAAAGACAAATACCAGACGTCAGACAGAATTTAATGTTTATTGCATTACTTCCTTATAATATTTTCAGCGAATTGCTTCGTACGGGTGAAATTTTTTACATTCTTTTTATTCCAAGTAATAGTAAAATTTAAAAAAAAGTGTTTCAATCATTGTACAGTGAACTAGTTCCGCTGAAATTTACAGAAAAATTCAAGTCATTTAGACCAGTTATAAAAAAGTTGTACCATTTCAAAAGCGTTAACACTTTACCGATCGGTCATTCGGCCGTAAACATTTCTGTTATTATAGGGTAATTAAATCGACTAACATTTTTATATTTTCATAACATTGGCATTAAACAATATTTATTTTATCTATTTTATGTATTTTACTCTTTTTATCTATTTTATGTATTTTATTCTTTTTATCTATTTTATGTATTTTATTCTTTTTATCTATTTTATTAATCTCGAAAGGTATCTAATATTTATAAAATTATATAATAATATTGGAGCTTACAGTAGTACAATCTAACACTTTTATCTCAATAATAGATAACAAATTATTGGTTGCCATGATAACCGATTCAAAGGCTAACGATCGGGCGAAAAATCCGATTTATAGGCTACCGGTCGGTAGCATACAGTGTAGAGAAATAGTATTTGCAAGTATTTGTATTTCTGAATTTAAATATTTTTAATCAGGTCTGAACCTAAATAACCGTTTCTTTAACCACGGAAACTCTGCTCGTTATTGAAGACAAGTTAACTGAATGTAAATACCATCGAGATAGCCTCGGGAGGAAACAAAGAACAATCCCGATGGAATTATTTTCTGGTATTAGTGGTTCAGCCTTAGTACGACTTCCAAGTCTTCTAGGTTCTCCGCAGAATTGAGAGTACATAAAGGTCGTCTCGTGTAAGTCGGGTTCTTACACAAGGCGGGGTGTGTGTTACCTGATGTAATAAAGAAACACACGCACAACGGTACACACGTGAACATTCACGTAATCGTTAGACGGCTTCCACGCCTCTAAATGTCATTTATACAGGTTACACTCGGCGTTGCATAATTTTTTCTCATTCCGGGAGTCGAATGCGATAAACTTTCAGATGGACCATTTTGCTTTCGCTTCTGATATCCGTGACTTTGCTTGGTTCATACTTTGCTTGGCTAGACATAATTAATTCGCCGAAACTTATATTTTAGTAGGTTTATGTGGCCGAGGAATTTGTTCATATGGATTTGCTAGACTTAAGTCTGTAATTACTAGACTGCGGGAGTTTATGCAAAATAAAAATTGTATTTGTAATAAATACAAATTCATACATTAACAATCTTGGTATGTATTAACCTTTTCATTGTTTTAAATTACGCGTACTCATTTCTGTTCTAAATGCATAAAATCCGCAATCTAGTAATTACCTTCGTTTCATGGTAATATTGGAATTCAAAAATTTTTCAATGACATACTACATTGTTTGAAATGTCTATTAATACTATCTCAATAAAAAATCACATTTACATAGAATACTGATGTCACAATTGTAAGAATACATTTTTAACAGTACTCGCTGGCCATTGAGTCAAGATAAGAATTTGTTTACAATTATCAACATTAAAAATTTAATTTTTCAATTAATAATAATTTTTATAAGTAATATCAATCTATTAAGTTATAATAACGAAGTTTCGAAGCTATGAATAACCATTTTTGAAATGAAATTCGAAAACAGATTTAGAAAAACAATTACGAATTCAAAAATAGAAGCTAGGTTCGAGAAAATAATTACATATTCAAAAATAGAAGTCAGATTCTAGAAAATAACAAAAAAAAATAATAATTACGAATTAAAAAATAGAAGCTAGATTCGAGAAAATAATTACGAAATAATTACAGAAATGGAAATTAAATTCGAGAAAATAATTAAGTAAATCGAAAACCTGTAAAGTAATGATTTGAAAACTCCTCAGTTTCGCATTTTTCTATCATTCTTTAGTACCAGCAAAATTCCCAAGATCGGCAACAGGAAATGATCAATTCAACGTTCGTACTAACCAGTTCCCGCTCATTAAATATTCAATTATCTGCATATATGACATGTGCGATTTGAAAACAAAAATATCATCCACAATTAACGGTACAGCATCTTCTGCGAGTACAGGCAAATAAACGTGGTTTAAATGCAGGCTCATGAAAGATATTTTTAAATGTCGCTGGAAAAATACAAAATGTCTGCGGTCCAGTTTTCCGTTTGACATAAAGTGATAATAGGTGGTATTTTACCTGCTCATTATGAACGCAGGATGAATACCTATGCGAAAACCTGACGTAACACATGAATTTCTGGTTGATTTCCTTTCACTCTTGTGAACGCTCTACGAATTCTTTGGATGATTTTTTTGCCTTGTTTACACTTGCAATACTGAAACGAGTTCAAGTAGTAGAACTCGGCTTGTTAGTTCAAGTAATCAAACTGATTAGATAAATATCTGCAACCTATTTCTTCACTTTATCAATAAATAAAGAACAGTGTAAATAGTGTCACCCTGTATTTTTTCTTGTAACTTCGTGATAAAGCATTCGTGGGCTTATGTTTTTTCAACGTTTTTCTCTATTTGTGCCACTCCTTTCTATAAAGAAGCATTTTCTGTTAGAAGTTGTGATTTCAAAAATATATAAATAGTTGAATTTATAAATAAAAAACACGTTTTAAATCTTGAAAACTCACACGAACCATCTGAAATTGTCATTTGCCCTACCTAATTTTTCTCTCGTTTTAAACAAAAGCGCAACGCACCTGCCACACACATATTCAACGTTTATTGTATCGGAAAAGGAAATAGAATTTTATTAAAGTTGAACGAATTTGTCGATGCGTTCGTGCGTTTTACACCACGATTATAGGATTGCACGGAAGTCGAAACCTGGCGCGGCTGACATTTATCGTGGAAATTTAAAGTTACGGTGTGCAATCACTCTGTTCGATTTCACCGTATGATGCGGATGAAATATATGCTAATAAACGTGCAACATAAACGCGGACGAGCGCAGAACACCGTTGCGGCAATCCTTGGTGTTAATATTGCCACTTTGCTCTCAAATTGGCAACATTTCCCTTCTGCGTCTCTCCATTTCCCGTCGAAAAACCAGTTTTCTCCTTCGTCGAACCTGACAACCGTAAGAACGGTATAATTCGTGGCGGTGTTTTACGACGGTGCACGTTCGAACGCGGGAAAAATCGATTTTTGGAATATTCTATAACCATATATTTTCCAAACCTGCAACTTCGAAATCGACATTTGTGTAATTTCTGTAATTTTCGTTAATATCTAGAACATGTTACTTTCGTTACAGATGATTGATACTTTCTTAACATATTACTGACGGGAAATGAGAATTCTCGTTTTACTCTACGCATTATATATTATATACGTAATATATATATATATTTGAAATATTGATTTGTATATATATTTCTATTTATCTTTTTACAAATCAAGCCTTTTGCAAGTTTTATTTATACTTTTGCAAATCCAATTCATCTTGTTACAAATAAAATGCAATTATGGCATAAAACAGTAAATGAAATACGGAACATGCTATTCTAAGATTCAAATTTACCTGTAGATTGATTAACTCAAAACATCAATAGTTAATTATTGGTGGCATTTGACGTGACCAACACGTTCTTTTGCTTATACACGCATCATTCTTACTATTTCATAATTAATGTTTGTTAACTATTTCATAATCCATTGAAGTGTGACAATAATACATCTATCTAATTGTTCAAAATCTCTTGAAACAATTTCTAATTCATTAAAACTATTGAAAGATACATTTTCATTTAACCCTTGTTTTGTATTAGGCTGTTTGGAAAGTTCGTTTCAAATGTTATCAATAAAAAAATTGAAATAGACAATATGTAACAATATGTTCTTGTTTATAAACAACTGCATTCGAATAAACATAAGAAGAACTGTGTTAGTAAATCTATAGAGTACAATGTTAAAAAATATGGATGAAATTTTTACGTCCACTTTTATATTATTAGACTTTTATATACTGTATTATTTGTCCTACTGTTTCGAGTAGGGGTCACAATTGAGCGATGTTTCATAATAGGTACTTTTACCATAAAAGATTTGAAACGAATTTTCTGAACAATGTAATACAATTAACTTTGACGATTTTTATTTTACGCAAAGGTCCACAGTCTGCTCACAATAAAAATGAGCATTCTTATAAACCAACACATGCCTGTCACTGTTATTCCTCGGTAGGTTTAATATAAAAAGTATGAATATAAATTCTATAGATGCAGAAAAATCGCAGCAATAATTTCGTAAAATAATAAAATGTTGGCTTGCGGCCAGGTTTTCGAGGGAAATGTTCGAGTGCGGGGCGTGTAGAAGGCTGGAAAGTATGGAAACGAGGGGGAGTTGCAGAAACAAGGCACCTGTCGTATCGTGAATCGACGCCCTGTAGTATTCTATTCTTCTCTCTGCTGGCCACACAACCCACCTTGTTCTAGATATTCGATACTCTTCCTTTCTCCTCTGCGCTCAGTTCCAGACACCGTGACGAAATGCGCTGCGCCTCTCGTAATAGTACTACACGCCTTTTATAATAGAGCCGAGCGGGAACGAAGCAGCGCATTATGCCGTTGAAGTCGTCGCGCGATGCCACATGGAGAGTAGCCACACGATTCCTCAAGGACGTTGTGGACCTTCGGCTGCTGCTGCCGCTTAGCAGTCCGGACACGAGCATCCTTGACAATGAGGAACGGACTTTTTCCTTTCATTGATCCTTTGGTTCTTTTAGTCACCAAGGCTGCAGAGTCGAGTGGCTCACGTTCTGCATCGTTAATTTACTTGGTAATTCGGAATGTCTGGGCGTGGGTGTGCCGCAACCACAGAATTCCACAAATTGGTTAGCATTTCGCTGGCTTTTTAGCTCGGGATACTAAAGATTCTCGAGTTCTATTCACGCGTAAAACCATTTCCTTTTTGAAGAAATCGAATGATGCAAAACCTCGGAATTCATATGTGTATCATTATTATTAGTATCGTTACCGCGGCCTTGCAACTATGATACTTGGGGTTGGTTTATTACCGCCGACAAAAGTTCAGTAAACCTTCTTAATATAGAATAAAAATTTGTGCTTTGTCAACGAAGATATTAATTTCATTTTTTATAACTTTCTAATTTTTATTTTATTTTTAATTCCATGTCTATTCTTATGTATTTTTATTGTTTTTTAATTTGTCGTATGCATTAAAGGAAACAATATTGCAATATACATGCACAATGTGTTATATGCTTCATTATAATATAATCCTTCCCTATTGTTTTGATATGTTTATTTTAGTAGTTTGTGGTAGCCTGTGAATTTTCAAAAATTTCCTTTATGTCACTACACTTATTGCAAAAAGACGTATCGCTTTTTATACTTATTATCGTCTACTGTCGCACTCAAAATAAATGCTTTTGTAGATTATACTCATCTTATTGCAAATAAAATTAACCTTTTCACAAATCAAAATCGAACGTCTTTAATATAATTTTTTAATTTAACATGAACTTTATTACAACTAATTAGAATTAAGCGAATCCAATTTACAAGAAAGTGAATTCTCTGTGTAAGAATGAGAATATGATCTACGCAAAGATTTATTTCGAGCATGCCAAATAGCATTATAATCAGCAACATCGAATTGTACGATGTCCTTTGTTCATTTTACAAATTTTACAAATTTTACATTTGACATTTCTATACTGTACATGATCTCGTAATTACAATATTTTTCAGAATTGACCTGCTTTGTTTCTTTAACAATTGCAGACTTAGTGGCCTTGTTGTATCGTTTTTAGCTGAAGCGTTTCTCGTAGAACAAGCTTTCATTCAAACATAAAGTTGAATAAGAATAGAAGCAGAAAGGAAAATAAAAATAACACTTCAAAGCACAATAGAATGGCTGACTCATTGTCCCTAAAATCAAGGCTACGGTAAACCGCGGCGATAGAGTCAACCGTGTTTGAGTCATCAGGCTCGGTGTCTCAGGCAGAAAATAATTGTCGTCTTAATTGTTCATTTTCTGAACGCTATACCCAGCGAATTTCCAACGTCAACAGCTCCGCGCAAGGAAAAACTTTCCCGTGGACCCAGTTCCCACGACTCATGGCAACTTCAAGCCACGTATATGCAACCGCGTGTACGTGCATCCTGCGTGCGATGCACCGTTCGAGTGACATACGTACAACTTTCAGACAAAGCAAACGGTAAATCAGTTCTTGCGGTAAATTTAGCATCAGCCACAGGTGCATACCTACTATTGATGCGCAAAACATATAATTAGCACGGAATGAATGCAGGAAATTGTGGTAACAATCGTGTTATAGCGGGATCGTTGATTGAGGCAAGCTTTAGTCGCTGGAAGTCAGTGTGAATGTAACATTCTGCACGAATTTGAATGCATAGACGCACATGCATATTTCGTGATTGTATAAAATTTCGCTTATTTAATAATTTAGTAATATTTGTTCATTCTCTTGATCTACGAAGTATTTAACACTAAATCTACTGCAGTGAATATAACCGATTTTTTATTTTACAATTTTACAAAGTTTCATGAGAAATACTTGGATAAATTAAATTATTGGAGCATGTTCTGTAAGTTTATAAGAAATGTATAAGAGAAGTTACAACTTTACGAAAGGTAAATGAACTCGATAGATTTGTCATTCAAAATTCATACTTTTGCAAATTATATTTCTCTTTTTCGAAATTATATTCTCCCTTCCACAAACTGACTCCATTGCGAGGCGAGTTCTCATACTACTTTGTTTTCTTTAAGAAAATCAATATCCATAAAGGTCCGCAGTCCATAGATAATAAATAAAATACAGTGTTGCAATATAAACTGATTTTAAATAACTTCCTCTATGTACGTTAAACACTTGTGCAAGTATGTTATAACCTCGAACTTCTGGCTAGATTTATTTTTTTTTCATTTATAATTGTACACTAGATGCTTTTGGAACCCAATATTTATCACATCGCGAAAATCAGCAAAAATGGCTCTCTTAAATTGTTCAGTAATAATACGAGGACTTTTTGTGCCGATTAAAAATCATGTTCACGGAGTAACAAGGTACTCGTCTTCAGTTTTACAGTGTTCGCATGGCACACCTGGCAAATGTTTCTAATGACTTATAACTACAGACCGAGTTGGTGGTATAAGTAAACAGAGTTGTTTCGCTCGAAAGATTCTTCCAGTTCTTAGCAACGAAACGGTAACTCCGAAGACTGGCTCTTCGGAACGATATACACGCGATGATTTAATGTGTCCATTTTTCTCTTGGCGTCGCAGCAGCCGGTGCACTTGAAGAGAGTATACACGATGACGCCAGTTTATCGTTTTACATAACGCGCACGTGCTAAATGCTGCTTAACTTTTCTGAATCTCGGTTTACTGCCTCTCGGAAGAAGTTTGTTAACCCCCTGAACTGAAATGGCGAGTCTAGCTCGTCAGGAACTTTCTTGAGCAAACTGACAATGACGAGCTGCACTCGCTAGAAATTATTGAGAGTTGATACTTTTTATAAGAGAAGTATGTTTAAGTTATAACGAGTCTATTGCTTCGATACACCTGTGTGCATGCTTTTGGTATCCGTTAGAATATAATTTGTACAAATCTATGCAGTCAGTATGGCGTGAAGTGAATGCACGACACGACATACTAATGAAATGCAATAGCGGTTATTTTACTAGCGATATCCTTCTATAGAAGTTATTATATTTTTTTCTGTGGGAAATATAATAAATACATAACGTGTAGGGATATTAGTCGACATGGCTAAAAGAACGGAAGGTTTTATACGCGAAAGTGATAATGACAGTGTTGTATCGAGCGAATATGAACAGTCAGACCAAGCATGATTTGATAGTGTTACTTTGCGCTCGCATAAAGCCGATAAGGAAAGAGCTAGCTGTGATAGCGATAGCATTGCTGATAGTGATATAGCTGTACCGAACAATACCCTACAAAAAGATGTCATGTATTCGCTAAGCATAACATTAGGAGTGAAACAAGCTGGCATTGCAAACGATGCCAAATAGCACTGCATCTTCTGGAATGTTTTGAGAAATATCATACACTTGAAGTTTATTAATACTTTAAAATAAACCCGAATATTAGTTAGGATTATGATATTTTAATTATAATATCTTTGTTAAACATTACTAAAGAATTTCCCGACACTAATTATGTTCTTATATGTATATATAATAATAAACATTCATATAAATGTATGAAACAAATTATTTTTACTACTAACAAATTATTTGAACAACAAGATCGTAAGTTCCTATATCAATCCCTTCTTTTAAAACTAAGAAAATTAACTTGACCTTTTAACCTTTTGCACTCGGACGCAAAGTCGGAAATAAAGTCATGATTGTTATCCGTAATGATTATTCATTACCGAAAACTGTTCCCGTCGATTGTAATGGTTATCTGAAATAGGTTAATATTCTCCTCATGAATAATTATTATTTATAACAAAAAACAATCTCCGTCATCTGTAATGGTTATTGGTAATCAAACCCTACTTCCGTCATTTAGAATGGTTATTGGTAACCATAACACAATGAGATTAATTTGTTCTAATCATTGCATTTTTCTTTCCTTAAAATTTAATAATGATTACCCCTCATGTGAATAAAAATCAATTTTCTATCGATGACTTTTTCCTGTCAAAGTTTATATTATTTACTTTTGGTCTGTTATTCTTGATCCCTGGATCAATCTAACGATGAGTTAATGGCACAAGAGGCCATAATGTAACAGTTATTCGCAGGATGTGATCAATAAGCGTTTAGGATACCAGACGATGGAATGAGAAGTACGACGTGGTACTACCCATCGAATTGGAACGTCTTCAAGATTTCAAGCTGGTACTACACTCTGGCGCCGTGTCTTCTCGAAGATAACGAAGTGGTTCTCTGATTCACGATTATTCTGGCATTACTCAAGTTAGAAAGCAAGATGGCGCGATAATACGTACTCTGTAATCTAGAAAGCACTGGGGGGACAATTACAAGGTACCCATTATTCAGGAGAAATCTGTAAAAAGTGGGATTACTATTCGGATGCAGAATGCATTTCAAATGAAATCTGGTCACTTCTTTTCTATGCATAAAACAATTTAACAAGGCAACAAATTTTATTTTTCACGAAGAGACTGCGAGACTCGAACGCAACAATCTGTTCAGCTATGATTGTGTTACACTAGTTTCATCGATGTAATTTTAACCCTTTGCAGTCGTACGCCTACCCTTAGCCACCAAAGCTACTTATTTATTTATTTTATTTTTTAATTTTTACATAAAATTAAAACATGTTATTGTGTTACATATATATGAACTTTCTTAATCTTGTATATTATGTATTACTATTCGTACAACGAGAATTAATTTTGACCAGCATAACACCTATGTATAAACTTAATTCAACCGCAAAGGGTTAAATGAAATGAACTTGCTTTTGACTGTAAGCTGTAATATAATTTCACTCTCGATGCAATACGTGTTTACGGCTGTCGAAGCAAAAAGAAAGAACGATCGTACAAAGGTTATCCACGAGGCACGACGTTGTTTCGCCTAACGTTTCACCTAATTACGCAATAGATGTCCCGATTAGTATCGCAACTAAAAGTATCTTTACTTCAATCATTTATCTCGACGAGTACCACACGTTGCAGAAATCGATTGTACCTTATGAAAAGAAACTAATCGACGATTCGGTGGAACGAAAGGTGGTAGCTGGCGCAGAATTATCCCAAATGCGGCACTTGCGGCCGCATTAGGGTTGAAAGAGTCTTCGATTTCACTAGAGTCCGACTTCCCGAAATGAAGCACAATATAATTATCTTGCCTAGCTGAATCGTAAAGGTCGTCGTCACGATGAGAGCACGATCGTATGGAGTATCGCCAAAGAGAGGCCTCTGACGCGATGTACCTGGCATCCCCGATCTATATTTATAGGGAGAACGACCGAAGGAATATGCGATCGATTGTGTCCGGTGCCAAATGCCTTTTGGTCCCTCTTAACACCGCCTTAAAGTAACCGCACAAAAGTGCCAGCCACCAGTGCTAACTACCGGTGCCAGGTAGGCGCTGTCTTCCATTCTTCCCTTCCCTCGTTGCAGAAATCAGCTCCCTCGTAAATTAGTTGTTCAACCGTTCGAGCATTCACTGGATTACTATCGCTAGGATTCTTCGGAAAACTATCCCATAGAATCTCTAATAAGTAAACTGCGGACCCTTATAAAAAAATTACACTTTTATTAGTTGCTTTATAAATACCTTAAGGAGGGAAACGTCTTTTAGATCAACCAGAAAAATATTTAAGTGAAAAGACATAAAAAAAATAGTCTTAGAGTATCTCTTACTTTGTCGATTCTCTAACTGTATGTTCATCATTACGACTTTGTTTGACATTCTTTACATCACAATTCATTAATTTAGCTTTTAAGCCTTATAAAAAAATCTGAGAAGGATTCAGCACTCTGCTTGTGATAATACCTTATCAGGGAATCAATGTAAAAATAACCCATATTTTAGTTTTCGAGAAATCTTCAATTCTCCGATTTTTTTTTTGATAATCACAGATTGCAACTGAAAAATCTGAAAAAATCCTATAATACGCGGCTTGATGTCCAAAATAAGCCACATTTTTTCAAATCTTTAGGAATCCATCAAAGGGGGGAAATGGGGGGAAAAGCGCGCAATCTAATTTACCGTGTAACTACCCTCACGGATAAGTTACTGGATGAAATTTTGCATACAGTTTTTTCAGATAGCTATAGCTAGAGGAAAACCTGTAAGGTCAGTTTTGATCATCTTAATCGGCCCTTTATTCGGTTAATATTTGATTTCTTATTTTAATGAAAATACTATTTTAGAAGACATATGTTACACAAATCAGTATATATAGATATCTGTGTCTGAAGGTGAAAAATCTTTTGTAGGAATATCTACCTTAATAAGAATAAATAAAGAAACTTTAAGACCCTAACTTAGCAAACGTCTTGACCAGCTATGAGGTATCATTTTGTATAAAACTACAGTTATGCCATAGGAACAATGCTTCTTCAGTTCTTGAAGTCCTCAGAGGGACCAATATCCTGTTGAGATTAGAGAAGGGAGTAAAGATAACAGCTATTCTGTTCTGTAGAGGTTTCAGCTATCTGGATCTCAGTTTTATACTAGAACTTGTCAATCAATCAATATCTTACTATCAATCAGTATCATCAGTATCTGATCCTTCTAGAAATTTTTGAATTCGATATGGAGGACTTCATCTCTGTTTTTGAAATCTGTTAGAAAATGGATTCTGTGAGAATATTATTTTTGTTGGATCATAATCGCAAAGCCATGGTAATTGCATCGTTCCGCCATCTACCATAAATATCTTGAGATTGTGTAATTGTATCATACTCGTTCTTGTAACAACCTCCTATGAGATAAGGTATAGATACAATATTAACGCTGCGCCAATAAAACTAAATGGCTGGATAATTGATCAACCAATATCTACAATCCTAACAAATATGAAAGTTTTCTTACATTTTTCGTACTCATATATGCCATAAATGCACGCAGATAGAAGATTTGTTCTACTATAATTTTTCAATTTTAATCAACACTGAAGTGGTTAATTTCGAACTAACAGATGAATATGTTACCTGTTACCAAAGTGTGAGAAAACCTTCGCGTCTACTGCGAACGTCGACAATAAATATTGATTTTGCACTCAAAATGGATGCTTTCGTATATTACATTTACCTCTTTGCACCCTAAATTAATTGATTTGTAGATCGTTTTATTTATACTTTTGCAAATCGAATTCATCTTTGTACAAATATGATGAACCGTTCCACTATATATTCGGTTGAACGGAGAGTTTGTTTCGTTGAATTCATATAAAAGATTCGAAACGAACTTTCCGAACAACCTTATAATTCAAAGATTCATGAAAATATGTAGCAAATGTGTGAGAACGTATAACTTCCGACGTATTTCATCCGTAAAAGAGGGGAAAGAAATGCTGCGGATTAGTTGGATGAAAACGGTGAGACACGTTCCCGGAATCCTTTAAAATAGCTCGAGGAGGTGCCAATTCCTCGCTAATTGCCGTTCGACAGACACGCTCTGTCAGTGCGCCGTTCTCTGCTCGGCCGGTGCCAGTGACCCTTCCATCCGACGCATTCTAGAAAAACGAAATTAATTGCCGTTCCGGCAGATTTTAACGAGCTTTCATTTCGACACGGTGACATTTAGCGGGAGCAGATAAGCCGGCGCGGCGGTGCGGGAGCAAATCGTTAGCTATTGTCGATTTAATAAATCTACGAGTAGTCGTCGAGAGATCGCGAGATCGGCTCGCTGTGAAATTAACGGTGACGGATTAAAAAGGTTGCGCAGCGCTCTCCTTTCTCATTCTTTGATCGGTCAGGCAAAAGAATCTCTCATGCGCGAGCTCATGCGCGACCTCATGCGCCCACCTGTTTGTCATTCGTGATCGGCGCCTTTCTATACGGGTCGCGGCACTTCGAGAACTTATTCTAATTAACCGTATTATTATCGGGCCGTAGACCTCGGCTCCGTTTTTCCAGAAATACCCGAGAGGTGCGACGAACCCTTCCCTTTCCCTCCCCAAGGACACCGGTAATGCGAGTCTCACTTTTCATTCCGCGGCGGGGGCATTATTTATCATAAAACTGCGCGCACCTGTAGTGCGCAGCACGGTAACTACAGAGTCGCATAAATCAGTCGAGACTTTTAATGTAACTTCGTAACGAGTTCTCACCTTCGTACCAACGCGGCGCACGCTGCTTCGAGGGATAGGGGCCCGCCGGACAAAACTAAGCTTTATACAATTTTCGACTGTCGATTGAATACCAGAGAATTCGTACACTTATTGTCAGCTGGAAAAGTCAGCGTACACACTTCCAAATAAAATCACTTTTTTGAAATTCAGGGAATGTTTTAGTGTAAATTGCGTTTTTGTTTAACTTATTTAGGTTTATTTACGCATGTTCCTGGATAACATTTAACATTTTTTTGGGTTGAAAGAAGTTAAATTTGATGACATTGGCTACCTTGAAACATATTTCGAACGAATCGCGACCATTTTTGAGATATACAAATAATATTTTTCGATTGACATCGGTTGAAAGGTTCTTAACGCTTTGCACTATACAATTTTTAAAAATCAAAGATCTCGGTAATAATTTTTTAACAAAATTGTTCCAAAGCGATAGAAATTTCGTCCACAATTTAACAAATTATTAGTTAATTTAATGAATTATTTTTTATTGAAGCTATTGTTTGACCATTTAGCTGTCGCAATTTCTTCGAAAAGCGTGCAAATTACTGTAATTTTACTGTATAATCCAATTTTGTTTATATTTTTATTAAATACATACTTCAATAAAGAATACGGAAGTATATATCCTTCTTTAACGTTAGCTGTTTTCGGCGATTGTACTCGTCATGAAAAAGTGACAACGTTTTGTGTCATTACGAGTATACTTGCCCAAAACAGCTAATTGGTTAACACTTTTCCAGCAGGGCCAGGTCATTTCAGACAACAAAACTTTTTACTTTTTTTCATAATATTTGAGGTGCATTAATTTAGCTTGGGTCAAATGTGATTCGGCACTTTTATCAAGCTTCTTTTACATACGGCTCAATCATGGAAAAGTCTATTAACAGGCTTGCAATAAATAATGTGTTAACATGTTCATTACATCGGACGAGTTTAAAACACATCTCATATGAAACATACAAATAATCCTATCTAGACTGCAAGTTTTACGCATCTACAAATAAAGACGGTTAAATAAAAGATAGAATAGCGAAGACATAATTTGGAGAATACTGCTGCATTACTTTCACTTCATGGACACTATTCAACGAAAAAAAAACACAATTATCCTACTCTTTTTTTACGTAAACAATGAAGGAAATTTTTGATTTCGCTCGATCGATTTGATAGAAAAGTGTTTGCCGAAGGTTGTTAATTTACGAGGCAAGAGATAGCACGCATCTTCTTCGCTTGATTATGCGGGTTTCAACGGTATCCGCGGAGCATACGTAAAACGGATTCGAATGGTCGTGATTGAGTCATTCGGGCGTACGACGAAACCATAATGAATTTACTATGGTGTACCTATCGGCATATAAAACACATCGAGCGGTTCATTCGTTCGTTCGATTCCATCCCCTGGCGTATAGGAATGCAACGGCTGCATCGGGTCTTTCTATTCGTGCATGAACGTGGATGCACACGCTCGATCCGGAATGCACCACCAACGTGTGCGCATTACAATTTCATTGCGTGGGGTGCAGCAAGGACGCGTTTGCAGCACTTGTCGCACTCGTTGGAATTTCTTGGGGCCGGAGTCGCCAGACGCCGCTCTCGACAAATAACAGCGTTATGCAAATTCCAACGTTTTTATTTCCATTCAGGTGATTCATGCGTACGCCGCGATATACTTAGGAGCATAACCAGAAAAAAGCCGGACACGTCATGGGATTTTTTTCGTCTGGACCGGTTCCAAATATGGCCGATGATTCAGTGAACTTGCTGCAAAATTATTATTATTATTATTATTATTGCGTGTGTATGCTCGTTTCAATGGAACCTTAAATTTTTATTGACTTCCATATAGAGATCCTGATGACTTGGTAGAGTTTCAGCTATTTTTCATTTTGTGAGCAATTTTTCTGGATGTTTCCGAAATATTTAGGCGCATCTTATCATCGAAAATACGCAGCAGTAGAAATATTAGATCAACTTGAAAATATTGATGTAATTTGCAGCGATTGCGATTAAACTGTCGATGTCAGGGTTGGGCGCGAATGAGGTCAACGGGGGTTTCAATATTTGATGAAGAGCCACACCATAGTTACACAATATTAAATACACAAATTTTAATGCGGTTACATATCCTATACAAGTCTTAAGTGCTACGTAAAGTATACATATATGTATAAAATATGTACAAAATAATTATTTCAAAATTTTAACAATAAAAAGAAAAAATAATGCATTAATAAAAAGGATAATAATGCATTAATAAGATAATAAGAATGCATTAATAAAAAGGATAACATTGAATAAAGCTCTTTTATTAAGCTCTTTATTTAAGCTCTTTTAGTTCATCGTTGATCTATACATATACTTACATATAATTAATATTTATCAGTAATAAATTTCTCTGTAAATACAATATTTTATTATTTAACTAGATTTATTTATTTACTTTACACAGACATGTATATGTGTAAGCAATCCGTGTGGGTAACCTGTTAAATATGAATGTTATTCCACTTTTTCAAATCAGAATAAAATTGAATTCTCTTGCCATGAATATTTAAGCATTCAAATAAATATAGGCACACAGTAAGTACAAATTTTCTTTCTCCTCTAAGAAATCATTGTAATTCAAAAACTTCTAATCATTCTAACTGAAGAAAATGGAACACTGTGGGTTAATGGGAACCAGTGCGGCAAAAAGTAATTTAATTAATAATTAACTATTGTAGCTAGTTAGTTATTATAACTAATTTATAATAATTGGCCAAGAAATCTGATTAAGAATTATAACTTATTAGTTATTACAATTAATTTGTAAGAATTCATAATAATTAATGTATAATATAAAAACTAACAGGTTGCTGACGTTAATTATTAATCGGATCACTTTTTGCCAAACTCTGAAAGGGAGTCGTTATTTTTATATCATAAAAATGATAAACGCAAAAAACAAATGCAAAGCGACAATAATTGCAAACTTTGTTATAAATACATAATTCAGTCTCCGAGGGGTGTATCGTAGAGACTGTCGCTGTTATGAGACCGAAATTGTCATTATGCGAATTTACTCGAAAAGATATCTGAGATATCTAAGCTGTAAAGCAGATGACATCGCAAAGAATTAACAGAGGAAACAGATTTAATTTTACTTTAGTTCGTTACAATCGAATTACAAAACGAATATTTTACATAAAAACATGGAGTCTGCTTGTCATATTATAATCTACAAAAACTATATATCCCCTTGGCAATTGAAATTACACGTGTATTTATGCCCTGAATCTTAATAATAATGATGCACAAAGAATAAGTTGCAGCGCTTTCAGTTGCAGCGCCTTTAGTTGCAACAGTCTTTCCAAGCGAAGTATTAAATGTGCTCATGTTCCCATAACACCTCGCATTCTCCGGAGACCATAAAATAAATCTGTGTCTCGTAAACATTGTTTTAATGGGCATTGACCGAGCGCAGGTTCGTTTTCTCTTCGGAAGCACCTACAAGCAATCTTGATTCGCACTAATCGAACT
Source organism: Augochlorella aurata (assembly GCA_028455555.1). Taxonomy (NCBI): domain Eukaryota; kingdom Metazoa; phylum Arthropoda; class Insecta; order Hymenoptera; family Halictidae; genus Augochlorella; species Augochlorella aurata. The sequence continues at coordinate 1,121,252 of CM052160.1, forward strand.
CCATCTAACAGTTTCGAACACTTGTTCATGAATCATTTAGCATGCGCCAGTTTAGCTCGGACCCGAGTCATATCATGTACAGAGCTATCGTATCAGATGCTCTTCTACATCGCCGAGTCAGTTAAATCTAAGTGAAGTTAATGTTTTTTAAAGTAACGTTCGGCTTCATTTTAACGCTACTTTCGCAGAGTTTTATTACTTAAATATACCGTGTCTAGCGGGATTTTATCGCGTTGTGCTCGGCACTGTAAGCGACGGGAATACAAAACTCGACTCATTAGACGGAAGTAGATTTTCTTCGAAGCTGTTTGCGATTTTTAATAATAATAAATTCCTACGTTTGCTAGAAGAAATCGCCAAAAATTTACTAGAATTTTTATGTAAATTCAACAAATTGAAACGTTAAACAATTGTAGGATACATCGTAGATGATTTTCCAAGGAAGAATGTTCAAAAATTTAAAGTTCATTGGTTGATCATTATGTCAAGCTCTGCCCATGAAAAGTAGTGATTTCTTTGGAGCTGTACGAGACAGTTGTCGAACCTGTTTCGAATTTTCTTAAATCCGGGTTTCCTCATGTCTTGCTTATCATTAGCCGGTAGAGCTTATGATAAAATTCAGTAGGTGAAATTTAAACCAATGAAAAGATTCAGATAATTTAAGAATGTCGATATGTTATTTTCGATTTATTAAAATTATTAAGGAAAGAACGAACTTTCTATTTACTTTTTACTTCTTAAAGTAGAATGAGACAATTTTTATTCTGCATAAAAATTTGTAGTTATTGCTCATCTTTATATCGACAAACAGTGTCTACAGTATCGTTAATAAAATGTCTCTTTACGAACCATTAAAAATATTGGTAAATACCCCTATATGAACCCTCACTTTAATACAAACAAATAAAACCTTTTAGTGCTGACTGAAATGGAAAACTATAATATTATAGAAGTCATACCTACTTTTTATATTGTCTCCATACTTTTATACTCTAGTCATATTATAGGAACGTTATTCAGACTGTATTACTTATTCTTACTTTATACTCATGTCATAAATGCCACAATATGAATCCCCATTTTATCACGAACAATTTGCAATCCTCGTGGTAATCTACTTTCAACGTAGCCTACTCAAGCACATTTAAACAATTTGTACTGATTTTCCAAAATTAAACCTTGACTAAAATGAAAATCTATAATAGAAGAAATATCTACTCTTTGTATTATTTTTATGACTTTATATTATATTCATATTGTACGAGTGCCATTCGAATCATATTGGTTATACTTACGTTATAATCATACAAATATCAAAGTAGAATAATTTTTCATAATTACCACAAATTAAGCATCGTGGCTCTCGCCGCTACCACATACGGATTGAACATGGAAAGGATTAAACGAACAAACAAACTCAAGGAATTTTATCCGTAATAAAGCAACTGCAGGCATCTTTAGAATTTTATATTCCGCTTATTGCTTCTATCGCACGACAATCATCATCGATGCTAAAGTTTCCACAAGTATTTAAATTTTAAGAATCCTGTCAGCACGGAAAAGTCTTCTTGACGGCGTGATATCCGTCAGAAAACAAAGAATTCCGTAACTGCCCCAGATGGAGCCCAATCCCAAATCGGTCCCGAAGGATAACGAAAATCGCTTGGCACCTGTCACCAGCGCCAATAAATCGCAGTGATAAATCGTCGTTCAGGTTCGACGAAAGAATGCGCGTTCCCGTTAATAAGGTAATGGGTTATTGATGAAGCTAACTCAGTTGAAATTTTCGCAATCAACACCTGTAGGAGCCGATCGTTATCGCGTTAGTGGTACGCAAATGTAACGACGACGGCGCGAATAAAACTACCGTGGATTACGGCGGTCGGGTGCCGGTTGTATAACACGGGATTGGTTCATGCGCGCGTTTACCAGCGATCGGAGCGGTTACGTTGCCATTCAGACCACGCCTCGAACGCATGTTTCCTCGTTCCACGGAAGACATTACCTTGGCCAGGCCTCTCCGGTGGAAACACCGGCGAGAGTGATCTCGACATGGATCCTTCGCTCTCGGCTTTCGGGATCGTTGTTGCTGCAACACGCCGCGCCGTTGCTGCTGCAAAACGCCGCGCCGTTGCTGCTGCAACACGCCGTGCCGTTGCTGATGTTGTTGCCGTTGCTGTTGCGGTGGTGGTCGCAGATTCGATCGGGCCTCGCCGCGATCGTACCCGCTGATTAGTTTCCCCCACGACTAGTCGAGGACAAAAATGCTCCGGACGTTCGTCGATCCGTAGATTAGGAATTTATACAGCCCTGCTCGATGGTTCGTTACTCCTCGGTTAATAGTTCATTATCTTGGCGCTGCGATTGCTTCATTCGCTGGGACGTTACGTCATTATCGTTCGAAGACTACTTTTATGTAACGTGAACGGTCACGGATTGAGCCTGCGAGAAGGGCTTGATGTTTTTACGCCTTGTGCGATTATCACTGCAATTAATTGCATTCTTGAAATAAATAACTTTCTTGAAATAATAAACCTTCTGGCATCGAACAAAATACGATATCACGTGGTCCGATTTTCAGATGTTATTTTTGTACAATCGTATTCTTACGTATCGACCGCTGTTTATAGGGCACATTTTTACATTATAATGAGTGACACACGCATATGTAGAGCGAATCTCAGCTAAAATCGTACACCACATATAAGAAAATGTTTCTTCTTGTTAGAAAGTTTAGGGATCATTTGAAAAGATTAACTTGACCAGTACATACGTATTGCACCTGCATCTGTACTTATTATGTATTAATGCAAAAACAAATGAACCTTGTTATGTGTAGAAAAAGTATAATTACGCCTTTTGACCACGAGAAAGGAAAAGGAACCCTCCCTTTTAAACCTAAACGTTATCGTTACATTACAACAGTCGCGATATATTATAATACTCTGTACAGCGATATACTCTGTACAGCTCGTTGTAAGTTTGGAGTTACATACTGATTTGTCGGTATCTTTTACTTTTATTCTATTATTAGTCACAACGTTGTGACCTTGTTCCGTTGTTCTTCTCTCATAATCAAAGAGTTTTATGCGCTGCAATTTTGTCATTTTATTCGTTCGTTTCGGGCAAAATTTTGCCCGACTATGAAGTAACTAGCAGAAATAAGCTAGAATAAGCTGAAACAAGCTAGAAGTAAATAATTTCTAGCTACTGTATACGCATTGCATTGAATAGCTACACATTTCGTCACATATCGATCAGAATCATCGTTCCCAACAGCCACATTCGGTCTATAAATCATAAGCTTTTATAGCCTCGGCGAAGAAACGTCTGTATCGTGTGAAATCAGTAGAAACTGAAATGAAAAAAGTGTAATAACCTCTTTCCTTATCTTTATGTTTCAGGTGAGTGTCCAGTCAGCAACCACATAAATCGGCCGAGACCTGGCGTGGTCGGGGGATGTCCCGGATCCAGGCATAAACTATAAAATTTAAAATTTAAACTCCATTAAGTTTCCACATTGGCGCAACAGCGCTTAGCGCCAGATAATTCGACTGATAAAGTGAAGTCTTTAATGACTAACCGGTAAGTCTGAAGAGTAATAGCCTCAGATACATTTGGCGGAACCGAATCTGGCATTCCATCGCGCAACACAGAGACCATGGAGCAATGTTTCTAAGGCGAGCGGTTCTTTTTTGAGATAATATATAAAATCGTTTCGCTGTGAACTTGAGTCGGCTGTGAATTTCAGAGTGATTCGTTCCATGGGAATCGTATCTGTCTCTGAATTAAAAACAAGTAACCCTTTAACCCTTCCAGTGCAGACTAAAATAAAAAATCGGTGACTTTTTGCTTTATTCATATACTCCATTCAGGTTCACATAAATTATATAATCATTAAGGTAGATTAAACTTTTCACAACTACCACTAATGGTACATGTTAAATTTCCTACCCAGGCCAGGTGTACCACAGGTGGTACACGTTCGCATATTTGAGCCGTTTATTTTGAAAGTGATCTAAGTCCATTTATTTTAAAGTCTAGATATTTAAGAATGTTGCATTTTAATAAATTTGAAAATATTGGTAACTGATATAATGTGGTAATATATTGTTTTTGTATTCCTAATTAAGGTTTATTGCGTTCTAGAGGCTTCGCTGAAATGAAATTATGTATAACGTGGAAATGTAAATGGTGAAATTGCTAGCTCGATGTTTTTGGGAAATGGAGTTAGACCACTTTCAAAATAAACAAAATAAACAAAATAAATTCACTTATGTAATACGTTATAAAGATACATGATATAATGAGCTTACCACTAAAAATGACACAATTCCGATATGTTATTTTACGACTATTGAAATGACAAAGATGTTTTTATGGAAAATGATCGACTACATTTTTTATTCAATCGTATAATATAATAAAAAATTACTATAAGTCTAAATAAATGCAATCTTATAACTTTTATGGAACGAGGCAAATCGGACAGTTTTAATGCTCGCTACGTTTAGCGTTACTGTTGAACAATAATATAGAATAGCATAAAACATAGGAAAAGTATTCTTCAATTATCATATACACAATAATTGATAATTATATGTAATAATATATCAGTCTTAAGTCGAAACATCAAATGGTCTGAATGAAAAGTCGGACAGAAACGGCTATGAACGAAACGTGTTAAAAAATGCGGCTGTCGACAGAACAACGTATGGGCTATACATTGAAAGAATTGGCGATGTTAAAGTGAAGGCGATGTTACTATTAATTTCGAACTTTTTTTTAATAATTATGTGGCATGTCATAAGCAACTTATGAGGGACATAAATTGAAATAATTATCATTGTATTTATGATAATATTTGATCAATTTTCTATGATTATAACACATTTTACTTGCGTATACAAAAATGTACGTCCTGTATGAAATTAAAAACAAAGTTATTAGGATGTGCAGAAATGAATTGCAGTTGATCTGTTATACTTGCAATTAGACAGTCTCTACGTCATAGATTTTAAAATTAATGTTTGTTATGCAATATACCATTTGAAAGTGTTAATGTCACTGTAACGTTTAGCCTATTCGTTGCTCTTCATCATGACTTACGTTTTTGATCGATCACTCGATCTGATAACTGATAAGCATAGCAATAGGCCGGAAGCAAATTCATATATCTTAATATTAATCTAGCATGAGACACGAAGTGGTAAGGACTGTGATTAATAATTAATCTGGCTATTGATCTCGACGATCAATATACGTACAGTGAAATGTTCGTTCAAATTTTAGAATAGAGAAAGAAACAATTTGAAAAAGTTTCCGTTCTATAAAGTAAAAGGTCTTGTAACACGTTGAGACCACTGCAGAGGAATGTAATGGAAGTCGTTTTACATGCCATGTGCCAAAACCGCACGACCCAACATACGCCAGCCAAAAAGGAAAGGATATTGCGCGCATATGCTGCAACTTCCGCCTTTTTCTTCCAAATATAGTAGCTCCAAGTGTTGAGACCATTTCACAGCACCTCTGAGAACTGCAGAGAACTAATGATTGTAAGTTACAGCCGTGTTCTAAGCATTTATCAGTTTTAAATAAATAATAGTGAAGACCGGGTTGAAACGAAAAAGATACATTCCTCGAGAATTCTCTGTTCAATTGAGAAGTGGTATTAGGAAATTAACGTTTATAGATAGAGTTTGTGGATAGAAACTCAATTTTTGTGGGGATTACAAAAATGAAAAAACAAAATCTATTGTTGACAGAACGATAAATTTTATAGACGTAGTTTACGATAATAATTTTACACTGTGCGACCTGTAGCATGCCTCATGTGCCTCTACTTTCCGTTCAGTGTTATTTTATTTTTTCTTAACCCTTCATGGACCAAATTTTTTTCTTAGATATAAACAAATGTATGCAACGGAAAATCAACAATTATAAACCTATATATGCTGGTTAAAAAAAATTACCAGTTTATACAATTTTATTATAAGTAACGCACTTTGTAACTTTGTAGTAACAACGGCTTACAATATTTGCATAAAAGCTTAAAGAATCTTCCGATCTATTACCACTAATGCGTCTAAATCTAATTCCTCTTTTGTTTTTTTGTGATTTGATGTCCATATTTTTGGTATATGGTATATGAACACCGACGAAACCACAAATAATGTCAATTGCACAAAATGGTTCCGTTGGTTTCTATCTGCAAAGAACTTGCAATACATGTTTGTTATTTCATGTTGATGATGCCGCCAACTGTCATCAATATTATTATTGGTTATTTTAGAGACCATATATAATTAACTTCATCTTGTGAGAAAGCTAAAATTATTTGGCAAAATATCGATATATTAGCACTTCAACTGAAAGTTGCACGGGCCCATAGGGGGTTAACTACTTGTTGCCTTAGTGAAATCGCGCCTTTATGCCTAAACACCTAAAACTACATGTATACAGTACTATCGTTGCATTTGAACAACGTGAACAGTTGGAGTTACCTTGATATCATCGACAATTATTTCATCGACGCGATTTCAGCGACACCGCATTTCACTGACATTGTTCACATAACGACACGTTCAAATTACCGACAAATGTTTACATCGACTCTCGAAATGTAGAAATACAGACAATAATGATATGTTTATATTAGTAATTCATTAATCAATATTTTTATTAATGTTATATATTAAACTTCGATGGAAACAAAGGTAAAACAATTTAAGCTAACACTTGTACATACAAAATATATGTTTCTTAACGTTAATTAGTTAATCATTATAAATTATACATTGTACTTGTGAGAAAGGAATATTAAATATTTCATTAGTTATAAATGGAATCATAAAGATATATTATTCGCTAATGCTTTAAAGAAATTCACTTCTGTGCAAGTTTCACGATTTTGTAGTACTTTTTGAATTCTTTTTTCTTTTCTTTCACCTTTTCTTCTTCTTTTATGTGTTTCACCGTTTGATGGCTCTAATAGTTACATTTCCTATACACGAAGTGAAACATTTAGTTACATTTCCTATACACGAATGAAAAGGTCACAGTGCTAGAGAGGATTTCACTCGAATTCGCGGGCAACGCCTTCAATTCCCATTTCCAACCACCCCGCTTTCACCGCTGTAGGAACAATAATGTCGGGGTAGGAGTAATTTGCACGTCAAGGTCATCCGGTTCCCACGAATCAGCGGCCACCGTCATCGTCGTGTTCGCGGATCCCGAAAGAAAATAAATTTCTTCTTCCTCGCCGCGGCCCGGCGTGTAGCTTTCGCTCGTTTTAATGCTGGCGCTCGTGTCCTTCGGCGGAGGAGGTGATCGCCGGCTACTGCTTCCTCTCGGTTGATTAACCTATTTAACCCTCTCGCGAGGCTTGCAAATGCCACTCGGCAAGAAATCGATCATGGATTCAAACGAGAAGCGTGTTAGGCCGTGGCGCGGCCCGATCGTGTTGCGGAATAATGTTTCCTTTAAAGTGGAGTGTCTGTGGAATTCTACCCTGCTAGTTGTTCTCCTTTGTGCATTCTAGGTCTTGCAGTTTTCAGGTTAATCTGCTGTGAAGCGCGTGTTCTCGTTTATGATTTTACAGCCACGTTTTGAGCAACGATTCGCTTTGGAAATGCGATAAGTTTGATAGTTTCTGTGCCGTGTAATCTCTGCCATTAAGCCGTTAAAAAGATGAATTGCTGCCATGACATTCATAAAATGACAGTAAATAGATTTCCAACCTGTATTCGAGCATCCTTTACGATTTTTATGTGAAATAACAAAGAAACTATGTCTGGATACAGTACCTGATAAGATCCATGTAACCAAAAGTAAATAGTAATGTAATAATATTGTATATTGCTAATAATTCCGTAGGAGGTTTCACAGCTTAATAAAAATAACTTCGAGAAACTTAAGATCAATAAAAAATTGTGTTTTCTTTTAGCAATTTAGGTGAGTGAAAATCAATATGCTTTTAAATCCTCCTTTTTGCTATTTGTATATCTAATACATACAACTACACTTTTGTCAAAAGTGCATAAGATCTGCAATTTATTTACAAATTTAGAACTGTAAGCATTTTGTAACGATATTAAAATTCAAACTGGAACAGTAGTGATCCTTATACCGTGAATTTATATACAAAATAATATGTTTTTCAAGTTCTTTAAGTCTTATGTTCCTGAAATGTTTCCAATGTTTTATATACAATAATGAAAAGATTCTTAATGTTGCTCGTGATATTTTCAGTTTAAATAATTAGAATTCGGAAGTGTAAATATTTTATAAGTGTAAATATTTTGTAGAATAACTATAATAAGTAAAAACTGTCTACATTAATTAAGCTACACAGTCGCTGCTTCCTTTAATTATATTATTGCGTTGAAACTAATAAATGGAATTTTGTAAATGTGTTATTATTTTCTATATCTAATATCTATGCGGTTTGGTCATAAATGCAAAATTAAAATTGCCCGTATTAATTGCAAGATATAGTAGCTACGCAGACGTTTCTTACTTTGCTTAATTGCTTCATTCAATTGAAACTGACGCAAGAGAATTTTGAAGTTATTTAAACATTTCTACTATTTCGTATTTGATCGACCGTTTTGGTCATAAGTGCATAAAACCGCCAATCTAATGATCACTGTCCGCTAGTACGACAAATAGGATGTCGGTAGCGCGAGATAGCCGGTTTAAATGACTCCTGCAGCATAATCTTAATTGCATAATCCTGTACGTGGAACGTTTCGAACTCTTTCCTATTATTTCATCGAACCAGTGGGCTTTGTCGTAATTGGCAGTAGGTATGCCGTCGATTATGGAGTAGCCTACATCGTGAAATAGCAGGCTGGATCTGCATCGGCGTTGCAAAAGAATGAAGGACACCGGCACGGCGATTCACGGGGAAAGAAGATGAACGATGAGCCGCAGAAATCGTACCGACTTTCGCTTATTATGAACTCGCGCATCCGTAACAGACAATTCAATCATATCTATCCAGGGCCGATTAACCTAATTAACCCCCGACGGTAGCTGAAGACATCGCCTAGGACGTTCACCTATGCCGGTGATCCCACACCGCACCGTGAACGGGATCTCTGTTATCTCGCTCGACGAGAACACTGGTGGCCGGGTCTGTTTACGCCATGGTAATCGCGGCCGATTCATTAAATCAGTCGTTTGCCGAAGCCTCTAATTAACCGACAGCTCGCTGGAAACGGAAATACAAAGGCACTTGAGGAGTTCGATCGAGCTTTCTTCGCTTACATCGGTAATTGAATCTAAACGAGAAAGTCGATGCGGCTCGGATCGTCTTTTGGTCGATCTACCGTTGACGTTAGATCGATCGACGGTTTAATCGCTTTGACATAGTTACAAGCGCATTGTAATCTCCATGTAAAATAGCGCGCGTAGCGTTCGGAGTAATAGGATTGATTTGTTGCACTTGCAACCGTTTGTTCCCAGTCGCTTGTTGCGGCTGCAAGCGTTTATTGCACCGCTTGAATTCTGCGTTGACCGTTAGTTCTCTATCGAAAATGTAGAAGCGGAACGAATACACTTGTAGCATGTATCCATCGTCTTTAATCGTTGATTACTGTTTCGATGCATCTACTGTGGAAATGGGTAGACGAAATACAAAACTGTAAGTGCAATGGAAGCAGACCTGGGCTTTTATTCGAAATGGAAGTAAGACGTAATTGTTTGGAATAATTCATTTGAACCGTTATTTTCAATGCTGTTGCTCGAAAATCAAAATTACATATATCGATACGTTTGAAATAATTGCAATTTTAAATAATTAATTATTTCGATATTTTGTCGTTGAAAATATCACAAAAGAAGTAATCTTCAAACTAGTAGACAACAAAAAGATTTTATTTAAAGAAATCGTTACGATATGACAATTTGCTTTCTGCAATACTTTTCAAAACGATCATTCCTAAGAGATTTCAGTCTGCGGAAAAGGGTGTTATACTTAAAAAAAATGTTTTTTATTATCTAATAATCATTTATTGATGAAAGAGGATGTTATCTCTAAAAATTATCTCTAAAGTTTGTAGAATTGTAAATTCTAAATTCACCGTTTTAGCGGTGGCAGATTTGGTATTAAAGAATTAGTTTTTTACTTCCAGAGGAAGTTATAATAGAAAGTGAAACTATAGGTCTCATCTTATAAAATGGGCCTAATATAGTAGATCGTTATCGAGTTTTAGTTAAAAGTAAATGGATTATAAATATTTTCCTCTGCTCATGTAATACAGAACGGCAAATAAACTTGTTTTGAAATAGCAATTACATGTGAATATTACGCAGTTATGTATTACACGAAATTATGTATTCCACGAGAAGATACAAACTGTTCCAGAAATCTATTTTTCCACAGCCCTGCTAATATATGTGGGCACCCTCTAAAACGGTATAACTTTTTTTAAAACTAAACTAAATGACTTGATTTTATTTAAATGTTAGAACTAGTGTACTATACAAAGACTACAATATTCTTTTTTTAAATTTTGCTATTACTTGGAGTGATAACAAAAGATAAAAAACTGCGGTTTTTAACATCTTTATCTGAGTTTATAAGAAAAGTTTAAAAAAATGCATTGTGCAAATCTCGTTACTTTCTCGCGATCGTTAATTGTTTGTAATTCTGCTGATTTTCACTCTGCACATTTTTAAAATTACCGTAATTGTATTACTATTAAATTATATAGATTATTATATTTATATTTACTATATATTTAAATTATATTATTATATAATTTATTTTAAAATTATTATAGGCTCAGATAAAAATATTTAAAAACGCGAGTTTTGTTCTCTTTTCTTATTTCAAGTAATAGCAAAATTAAAAAAAAGCGTGTTAGTCATTGCATGGTAAACCAGTCCCTCTGTGTTCTAAAAAGAATTCAAGTAATGCAGTCCAATTTTAAAAGGTTAGACCGTTTCATGTACAGATTTGTCCACCACCGTATTTCTTGCCCGAGCCTCAATGATTCCTTTACGTTGATCGTACATTCCAGAGAAAGTCTCGGTTCCGTGTTAGTTAAGGATACAGCAATTTGTTCGGATTGAATACAGAGCTCCGAAAAGATCGTTCTATCGTAGATATCGAGGATCTTCAGTCAGATTTGGGGCACGGTTACACCTGCAGCCGTTAGAGCAGCTGTTAGAAAGCTTCGTCTTCATTGTGCACGGTGGAGACAATAAAAGAGTGTAAAAGGTGGGTGAACACGCCGCGTACGTCTCATCGTGCTCCCAACTAATTATCCTAACGAATGGAAATCGTAGTGAGCCACAGGTTAGCTCGTGTTAACTCGTATATCCTCATTAATTAACCGGAGTCCTCGTTCACGCGAAAATTGGGTCGAGCAGTTTGCGCGAACGCGTGCCTCATAACGGAGAGGACTTTTATCGCGCGAACACAACTCCATCGTGTAATGGTGTACAGTGACTAATTCGTTTCATATTTCACCGCGAGCTAAATGAATTTTCAAACGAAAACACCGGTCCATCAAATTGTCTGTTTTCATACGTGAATTGATGCTCGCCCGTGGTTTATGGATCCTTAAATGCCGTTTACGTTTTCAACAGCAGAATGAGCTATGGGACCTGTGATTTACCTCTGAAATAATCTTAAGTGTACTATAAACTTTCAGCACTCGTCGCGTCGATGCATCTAGCAGCCACTCTGCCAGTTGAGTGTCATCTTCGATTGATACGATATTGGCAATAATTATTACATCGCTTTGAAAACGTGGCGTAAAACAGTAGAAAGGTGAACAAAATTTAAGGACGGAGCCTCAAGTAAAGTATTCGTATGATTTTCGGTAATTTTTTGATAACGTAAACTATTGATGAAAGATTTCGTCACTTTTCGTAGATATTCTTTAGAGGATACAACGTAAAATTAGGTTTTGGTTACATACTACAGCCTAGAATTCTTTTCCTTCGAGTTAGAACAAAATAATCACTGTTATAAACATTGTGATGTGCTATGTAGAACAATTTATTTTACGGAATATTGATTTTCATTCGTTCATTATTTTATTAAGCATTTTTATAAGCTTTACAAACAATGTTGCGAGTTTAGTACAAAAAAAAAGGAAATAATTTTTGTTTTATTTTTAAACAAATACATAATCCATTGAATTTAAATAAAACAAAATTAATAAGTCTTATTCCATACATTTAAAACTAATTATGTTTGAAAATATACTAAAGTTACAGTAAATGGCTACCCCACAGTAACTGGCTTCCCTACCCTATGCATGCATTTCACCCTTGAGTGGACGACCTTTAAAGTAGTAAAAATATGAAATAAATATATGAATATGCATGTATTGTTTCCATGTTTTTCAAATTATTAATCGAGTTCTAAGTGCCGAAAATTAAAATTGCAGTAAAAAGCAGTGGTTGTTCGGCACTACATTTTCGTTTCTTGAAATTAATGCACACCATTTTCATTTTCCATAAAGATCTGTATTCATAAAGCATTTTTATTACAATTTATGAAATAATTTCTAAACATTCTTTTTACTTTATAATAATTTAGTTATTATTAGTTATTATTTAGTATTAAGTTAGCCGATATCTTTCATAATTACATTATAATTAAATATTTGAGTAATCAATATTTCTTCCAGTTGTTTCTACTAATATGTATTCTAATTTCTTTCGATCAAAACTATCAATAATCTTGTTAACACTTAAAAATTTAAAAATTGCATCAGTGTAAAATACTACAAACTTGTTCGTTGTGCAGAATTATAAAGTAGAGATACAGTCAAGTTGACTATTAACTATATATCTATGATTGAATACCACCATCCATTGTCACATTATATTTTCTATATTATTATGATAAACATTATTTTAAGCCACAAAGTGTAACCACTACATAATACATGGTAATATCCGCCTATGTCGCGGACACGCTAAATTAACAAACTACAGTTTTAAACAGTACAAGCTGTACTAAATTCGAAGCTGCGTTTTATTTATTGTGCATGAACAAGAGCTTCTGCTACTAAGAAATCAATAATCCAGTAAAGACAAGTTTTAAAATTTATTTACAGTTCGGAAACGACAATTTTACAAAAATTCTGATTTTGCTATACAAAGTTGTATTAAAATGAAAATCATTATAGTACTGATGTGAAATTTTCTAGGAATTAATAAATAAAAGATTTTGTATGAGAAAAGTATGAGAAAGGAAATCGTAATTAAAAAGAAATACCACGTCAACATGAATATACATATAGTGTCGCCATATCGGCGATATCCGAGTGCATAGGGTTAAAGTGGCATTGCATTATGTGCGAAAACAGTTCAGATTTCTCGAACACCCGATACACAACAGGTTACCGCACAGAACCGTCAGCATCCACGAATTCGCTAGAATCGTTTCGCACACCGCAGATTCCCGCTGCATCCCTTGTGGCCACGGTATTAATTTTTACGGCGTATCCTTCTTCCCACGTCGGCTTCGAGCTACAGCAGCTTTGTAGGAAACCTTATGATTTCTGAAAGCACCGAAATTATCCTATTACCGAGAATGTTTTCCTTCCGGTAATGCCGTGAGGCTCGGATGTCGGATATGCACTGGTTTCGACGCGCTATCTAAAATATTCCCAATTGATACATTTCTTCCATAAAATACTCTTGCAAAATCCAAACGAACTCGTATTACATATTTTTGCCACTTGTTCGTAAATAATTCGTAGACTTCGAATTTTATACATTTATAACAAATGTTAATAGATCCAATGCAAACGAGAAAAGACATTTTCATCTGCCTTATGTGTCTCACAATTAAGTCAGACAATTATTGTGCATAAAAATTCGCAGTCCGATCTTTAGATATCTGTTTGCGTCCTATGTTATTTTTCTCTAATATACATAACTGTACATACATAACTGTATAGTACGTGCATAACACTTTTCACAATATGTACAGGACGTTCCAGTCACTCGCAATCAGGAAATGTGGGGTTTCTGAGGTCATTTGAAGCAACTGTTTCCTTTACAAAAATTTTCTCCTGGGCATCGTTAACGAGTTATTCGTGAAAAACAGTGACCAATGAGAGGCCAGCTCCGCTGGTGCGTGGCGGCCGAGCCAATAAGCGGCACTGGGCTTCGTTCGCTCGTTGGCTCAACCGCCTAACACGAGCAGAGCTTGCCTCTCATTGGTCACTGTTTTTCTTTAATAACCCGTAAACAAAGCCGTGAATTGCATTTTCAATTGTCATATAGGTTCTATGGCTTGAAATAAGACGAGGATGAATGACAAATCTGCGTTTTCGAAAAAATTAAATTCAAATAGCAAATTCGACTAAACATGTGTGTATTTTATTAATAACCAATCATTTTATACCGTTAATACGTTTTGTACACATGATAAGTTAGGTATCCCAATTATTGTGCCTTTAAGCCAATTTTTGCTTTGTCGAAACTCTCATTAAATACTAGAAATTTCATTTAATGCACTAAAATATATTTCGATTTTTCAGACATTTTTGATTGTAAATATATTTTTTAATAGTGTTTTTAGCGAAATAAGAAAAGGCGTTTCGGACCGTAATTTCGTGCCCTTCCAGGAGCTCTCTCCATATTATCGTGCCCCATATTTTCGTGTGTGTTCATATCTCCGTGCGTGTATTTCGTGCACGCTTTCTCAATTGTTTTGAATGGAAATGAGGTTAGGTTAGATTACGCGGTCTAATACAAGAAGATACGAAAATACGGATATGTTATAAAATTTAACCCTATTAACGAATTTATATTAAAAATATAAAAATATGCATGATTAGTGTTTTTTAATTGTTGTTAGTACTATATGAAACTCTCTTATGCATTGGGGACGACGTAAATCACATTAAGAATTAATTTACACAGAAATCTTTAGCATGCGTTTCTTACGATTTTTGACAAAACATACTACTTTAATTAATAATACCCCCACCCCCATGAACCTTAGATGTTTATTGGTAAACATAATAAAAAAAAATACATTTCTTTTTATTATCGCGACATCTAACCTACAATGCCTAAATAAATGAATGTATTATACACGGGGTACTAAAATAATCCGCGTATTTTGCGTTGAATTTAGTTTATTATTAGCAAGCTTTATCTTATGAGACAACATAAAATTCAAGAATAGAAAGAAAACGTTCGCAGTGAAATTGGTGCAATTCCAATGGATATGCTATAACGCGTAGTGGGAAATTTTCGAAACCACTTGGAACAATGTGTACGCAGTGAAAGGCACCATTTAAGCGAAATTATTTTCTATAAATAAAATGGCATATAATGTACTTTCGATTACTTGTATTTTAGAATAGATATCTCGGCACATTTTGTTATTTCATATGAAAAACTAATCTTAAACAACACTCTAAATCTACTTTTCTTCACAGCTAACAATTATAATTCATACTTTTTGAAACCTATCATTTAACCCCTTGTTCAAAATTGGTATATTGTTGCGAATAAATGGGTTAAATAGACCCAGTGTCGCGATATACGAGCGAAGTCCAAAGAATAAATTCAGTTCGTTCAATTACTACAATTCATTATTTTAATCATATTTAGACTACAGCGATACAATTTTAGTATAGATAACTTAGTATCTTAAAATTCCGTATGTGTAATAATTACAAAATGTGTCAAGATATCTATTTTCGAACACAAGTAATTTCGTACGTGCACAGAACAATCAAAATCATTTCTATTACAAAAATAGATTATAAATTATTTTTAATTCTGCAAAGATTATTGATATTTACTCTATACTTGAGAACATGAAAAAATTTCAGTTCAGGAATATTTAACCTTCTTTTTAAATATAGTTTAACCCACTCGAATACAATTCTGTTAAAATATTGTCATACCATAATTCCGAACAACGTTTACATCTCTAAATCTGTTCGTATTTAATAAATTAATATTATATACGTTTTAGTTATAATTGGTATTATATAATAGAAATAAAAACGATGACAGAATATAAATATTAGGCCAGAATAAATATCTGTATCGCCGAAGTTAAATAACTTCAACTACAAAAGATAATAGATTGCAATAGATTTTTATATTCATGTAAATAGAAATATTAAATCACAGTAGGTTGTTATAGAAATTTAAATGGAATTTTAAATGAACATTTAAATCGTAATGGCTTTTTAATAGATATTTAATTCAATTGATTTTAAATAGGAGCAAGATCGAGTGCAAAGTGTCAATCGAGTGTGAGTTCAACTTACGTCCAAGGGTTAAGATCATCAGCCATATAAATTCCAATTACTTTCACAGCCTAGAAGCAGATCGTTTGGAAATGAATCATACCGAACATATTGAACCATTGGCATAAATTACAGGAGAATCTGCCATTCGTTAGCGATCAGCTCGAAGCAGACCGAACGTGGACACTAAAGCAACGCGGTTCCGCTCCCAGTGTTCACGATCATCGTTTCACATCGATAGGCTTTCACCAGGTATGCTAAACCCTAAATCCGGCGATGTCTGTTTCCTCGTGAACACAGACTCGTTCTGTGCAGGTGCACGAGGTGACGCGTACGGTCGACCTCGGGTGTAATGTTTCCGTTCATGGATATCCCCAAGTACGTATGATGTTACCTGTAGGTTCTCTATTTCCTTGGCTTTGCTCGAAACTCGGCGAGCTCTCTACGAGAACCGTGAAACGAAACTCCTTTCTGGCTCGCTCTCTACCAGAATCGTGAAACGAAACTCCATTCCGGCTCGCACGAGACTTCTTCTATGGATTTCCGTCTCCAAGGTGCACCGACGTGGTTGCAGAGATTCTTATTGTGGCCCGGTTGCGGAAACAGTTGCGAGGAAACGCCGAGAAATTCATCGGCCGTCTCGTTTTCCCTCTGCGACCGCAGCTTCCTACACACCAGATTTGGATTCCCTGTTCATTGAACAATTCATTCATTAAGTAGTTTTCAGATCGGTGCTCCTTTTCTGTCAGTCGAGGTGGGATGTTGCGTACGCTTTTGTTCACAAAGTACCAGGGCATCTGATTAATGCAATTCGTGAAAGTGAAAGAGTTTTTCAATTTGGCGTTGGGAAATTTTTCTGAAGCTAGTGATAAATAATGATAGGTTTGTCTCATTTTACTGATATAACAGCGTGTTTTACGTAACATTTCTGTTTCTTTTTTTTTTTTTTTTTTAGTAGGTGATACATTACAATGCATTCAGTGATACACATTATTATTTAAATAATATAATTATTATTAATATGATTATTACATTGATATTAGTAAAACTTAGACATCTGTTGCGAAATAAATATATGTTCACAATATTTTTGTATTTGCTTTTAAAAAATTATCATAAATGGAGATTAGAAATTAATTAATTACCAAGAGAATTTAATGTTTAGTTCATCCTCTATCGTTTTGCTATTATTTAATTCTTTAGCGGATTCGTATTGTTTAGCATTGTTGTGAACTATTCCTGTTAAAATGTCCCATTCATAACTTAAGAGTTATTTTAACAAGAAAAATGTACAGCAATGGTAAACAATACGCAACCGTCAATGAATTGTAAACTGAATCTAACGAATCACCTATTAATAATACATAAACAGGCTGTTACATCGTAAACCACTGGCATGGTTGTGTAAGAATTAAATATTCCCTTTAAGAACATACCAAATTAGACTGTTAGTGGATTATTAGATAGTTTGCTGCAAATTAAACATTTTATTCGAATTGATGCATATGAAAAAAATTAGTTTCACTAATTTTACTGTATTCTTTTGGCAAATTTTTCTGAAAGAAGCTATGTATGCGTAAGAATTAAAAATACCTATAAACAAAATGAAACTATTAAAGCGTTGTTAGTTTGTTGTGAAACAACAACCTATCCGAATTGGTATACAGGGTGTCCCAAAATGTCACTCGCAATTGGGAAATGTGGGGTTCTGAGGTCATGTGAAGCAGCTTTTTCCTTAACAAAAATTGCAATCCGCAGCTTCGTTTATGAGTTATTGAAGGAAAGCAGTGACCAATGAGAGGCGAGCTGGGTTTCAGCCGCTCATTGGCTCAGCCGCCTCACGCCAGTAGAGCTTGCCTCTCATTGGTCAGTGTTTTTCGCGAACAGCTCGTTAACGATGCCTCGAATAAAACATTTGTAAAGGAAAAAGTTACTTTAAATGACTTCAGGAACCCCTTATTTCCCGATTGCGAGTGACTTTTTGAACACTCTGTATATGAACAAAATTTGGGTTCGCCAATCTTACTTCATTTTTCCTTTAATCTTTTACCGCATTTTGACGAATTTTACTTGCGTGAAAGATTCTTGAAATAACCTGTGGAATATAAATGTTGTTCCGTTGCTATAAGACGGAATAAAATTCTTTTCTCTTGCCATCACTATGTAAGCGCTCAAGTAAATGTAGGCACACAGTAAACATTTTTCTTTTTTTTTTTCTAAAGGACTATGACAATCGAGAAAGCTCTAATTATTCTAATTGGGAAGAAAATTGTAAGATGAAGGTTTAATTTGCACTTACCTGAAATATGTTTTGAAGAATTTTTACCACGTTTTGTATAACAAAGAACGGTAAAAATTTTTTTGAAAATGTAGATGTTATTAAAAGACTTCTTGTATCCTTTATAAATGGTGGACTGATACAATGTGAATGAACAATGTGAAAAATGTTTATTACAAAAAAGATACAAATTTTGAAGCTCTACAGTGAATACACTTCTTACATATATAAGTAGTCCAAGTAGCATGTGTCGTTGCTCTAAAATATGGTCAGTTTTACGATCGCTCACATATCGTTCCGTTTAAATTGGCCTAGTTTGACACTTGTGCACCACACAGACTCATTTGATCTAAAAGTAAATTGCTCCTAGTTGTATTCTTTGCCATAGAAGTGTTAATACGTTTATCAATTTTACAACATTTTACTTATATTGCAACCGTACAAGAGTAATTAATAATTATAATTACGTTATTAGACTGATGATTATGATTATGTTTCTGTAATACAATATTGAGAAAAATGGGAATAAATTTCCATTACTATAATTGACTCCTTAACGTGGAAATATTTTCATTGATTGTTTTCACTTCACTGTCAAATGAAAATTAATGTAATTCGATTATCTCGTGGTATGCACAGAAAATGAAATATAAGACCGAATTGAAAATTTCATTGAAATCGGTTGACCAGTGACAGGCATTGCAAGTTTACAGAAGATGATCTACTCGTCGATTCCTTACAGTACATTTCCGAAGATTTCCTACATACTGCGATTTACTCAATGTTTAATTGTTTGTAGCTCATTGCAACGTTAACCAATTTCGGCGAAATTTTTAATATGCTTACAAGTTACCGGGACCTAAAAAACTCACTTCCTAAGTTTTCGTTCTACGTTCAGATAAAAAGGTTGAAAAACGTTAGATTTTCATTTTTCTTACCATTCCACCCAATTGCATTGTCCGCTAAAATTTGTTTATGAATTGTATAGTAAACTGGTCATACTGAAAATTCCAAAGAAACTGCAAATCGTCTGGTCCAATTTTTAAAAATTTATTCCGTTTCAAAAGGTGTTCACATGTACAGGGTGACCCATTTAAATCCAGCCAATCAGGTATCTTCCGAACCGTTGATGATATTAAAAAGTATTTCAAACGAAAGTTTAATGGTTTTAGAAGGTAAATAATGTGATATGAGCAAGATTTTTGTAGCGGACGCGTAGAGGACGTATGAAATTCAATTTTATTTTTTTAAGTGGAATCACATATTTTTTAATGCACTATTCGATGCAGTTTGTCATTTTCATCATGAAAATACTAAGGCATTTATTGCGAACAATCATTGATTTAGAAGATATTTTAATGTTAGTATCTGTTAGAGACCAAATAAATCTTTGCATTCAGGTTGAAAGTCGCATTTTTGAACACTAACTTTAGATACGAGAGCAGTAACACTATACATTAATAAAATTAAAATATCCCCTAAACCAATGATTTTTCGTAATAAGTGCCTTAGTATTTTTATAACGAGAATAACGAACTGAATCGATTAGTGCATTAAAAAATGTATGATTCTATTTATATGCGTCGACCTAGAAAAATTTTATATCAGATTACGTGCCCATTAAAACCATTCAACTTTCGTTTAAAACATTTTTTAGTATCATCAACGGTTTCGAAGATATTTGATTATGTCGGTTTAAATGTGTCACTCGGTATTTGTAGACAATCGTGTAATTATCTGTAGGATAACAGGTCGATTTCTAGTTAACACGTTAAACGCCGTTCAGGCCTCGTCGGTCCTTGTGTACTTGTGAGACTAAACATTTAAATTATGGGATATCGGTTTTTGTTTGGTAAATGCTTCAAGGGAAAAAATATAATACTTAAAAACATTAATGTAATTTATTAAAACAAGACCAGCAAAGGTGAGGTTTCCGAGCGGCCCGGCAAGGCCCGCCTGACGGCTAACCGTGGCTTGCGGAAAGGCACAGAAATTCAGCGTGGCGCTTAACGTGTTAAAAATGAGATTAGAAAAGGAACGACCCTATTTACCTGCAGAGCTTCACTACTCGGGTTGACTGGTCTTTGCCTGCATTACAATAGATTCGAAGCTCGAGCCGGGAAGAGGAAGGAAGGAAGGAAGGAAGGAAGAGTGGTAGCAATCCTCTTGAACGATCCTCGAACTGACGCGATCACAGAGTCAGCACTACCGGCTCGTAATTGAACCGAACCTAATTCTTTCGAACGACGGGAGAAGAGTGCACACCGTTATTGTTTCGAGGCTCTTCAATTTCCGCTGTTCCTGCTTCGCTTCTTCCCTTTGTCGCAGTCTCTTGTGAGAAGTCAGCTACCGTGGGACGTCGACGACAGAAAGAAATGAGTACTTTGTTACGAGGAAACGCCTCGTGGAACGTACTCGAGACATTCTCGTTCCGTTGAAACGCGAGCCATTTCCTCCCAACCCAAATCCAAACCACGATGCGAACTATTTCACCCGAGGAAGGCCGGGTAGCTGGACATTCCTCGAAGACCACGCACCTCCTTTTTTCTTTTTTTAGTTGTTCGCCAGTAGAAGAAGTCGCATCTGGGTCAATTTAATTAAAGCTCGCCGCGGGACGAGAGAGTATCGGATTCTGCTTGTCAACTTTTCATCGTTCACGGTTTCCGAAGAACAAGGCATAATTACTTAATAGTTTCAGTAAAAATTGCACGGTTTCGTGTTACAGAGGTATCGAGGAAACCATAAAATTGTGTGAAATCTTCCCACGTGAAACAAAACAACCACACTTTGTTCCGATTCCCAGAATGTTTCTGCATGAAAAAACCATGTATCACAACTCTTTCCGTCAACATATCCATCGCGCCAAATCTTGCTGTTTAATTAAAAGCAATTAGGTAGCAGTCAGTCTTAAAAATTATCAGAGCATTTACCATTAATTGCATCGCATCATTTTCTCTTGACCAAGAAACAAAGTCTATGTTTACGAGTTCCAGCATTTTACTGAATATTTTATAGATGAAGTTTGTTAGCGCTGTCGGGAGAAAACAAAACAGATATTTATTTATAGAAAATTCCACCGAAGCGTTTGCAGTCAATTCTAGACCTAAAAGACAGCAATCGACCGGCGAGCTACTCGAAATTACACTTCTCAGCTGCCTGGCACATACTTTGACAACTTAGCAACCCGAGCTGCTAATGATGCTTCCGCTCCTAATTCACCCGACATTCAAAACAAACACGGCTGCCTCTTCTGTCGCTGACGCGAGGTCAAAACAAGTACTCTACGGTCGATGGTGGTGACTACATTACTAGCCATGTAGTAAACTCAGCGGCGTCATAAACAAAAGCACATCTTGTGGGTCCAGGTCAGTAGGGGTCTTCGCACGTCCAACTATTCCAAGTTGCGTTTCTTAACGAGTTAGCTGTTTTCGACGAGCATACTTGTCGTAACGCGTAATGTTGACATTTCTTCATGGCGAGTATACTCGTCGAAAACAGCTAACTGGTAAAAAAGGATACATATTTTGATATTCTTTATTAAATTATATATTTTATACAAATATTGTATTTAAACAGTAATGAAGAAAATGGAATATACAGTGACTTTCAAAAGTATTCGGACATTAGTATAATTTTGACTTCTACGCCATATATTTAAATAAGTTTAATATACTAATATCTACTTTAATATACCGTAAAGGATTTTTTCCTTTCAATGTATACTTATATATATATATATATATATATATATATATATATATATATATATATCTGTGTGTCAAAATACAACAAGCTCTCGATTTAGTATAAACTTTACCTACATAACTGAAAAAAAACCTCGAACACTAGCTAAGTATTCGTATGATTTATAAAGTTAAGTTCAGGAGTTATAAAAATAAAATTTGTTTCATTGGTATTACTAGTTTTATACCTCTATCGTTTAAGAATATATTTCAAGAAGCTTGAAATTTAAGAAGTTATTATTTATTTACGATCGATGCTGTTTTATATGCCTATTTTACACGATTTTATGATTTGTTTGTAGCACGTATTTTTTTTTGTTACAACATGTATGACCGAATGAAAAACATTTGTAGGGTTGCAAGGCCGAGTTCACTAACACTAAAGTTAGCTGATCTCTATGATCTTATATTTGAAAAAACTGAACTTGTAATTGACTGTATTGGCAGTCGTAAAACTGATTGTCAAGACAGTTTGTCAAAGACTGAGGTGTGAAAGACTGAGGTGTCGACAACTCAGATGTCGAAAACTGGGGTGTCAAAGACTAAGGTGTCGAAGGCTAGAGTGTCAAAGACTGAGGTGGCAAAGACTGAGGTGTCAAAGACTGAGGTGGCAAAGACTGAGGTGTCAAAGACTGAGGTGTCAAAGACTGAGGTGGCAAAGACTGAGGTGGCAAAGACTGAGGTGGCAAAGACTGAGGTGGCAAAGACTGAGGTGGCAAAGACTGAGGTGTCAAAGACTGAGGTGTCAAAGACTGAGGTGTCACAGTCTGAGATGTCGAAGACTAGGAAATTGTAACAATTGTTTTTGGGTTTTATATTCTTGGAAAACGGATAAGTAGATGCTGATTTCGAGAAATTTTAAACCTATCGAACGTGACTTTTAATTAGATGCGTATCGTTCATTGAAGGAGTTGACTCATGGCATGGCAATCATGGCGTTACCAAGTTGAAAGAGAAATAAAGATAGATAACCCGAAAATAGAAGTATAGAAATTCCATTGTAGAACGAAACATAACGGAAGTCTCTCTCATGTCCTGAAATATAGAAATTTGCATTTTCATGGAGTCATAAAATGTCGCGACGATGAATTCAGGTGCCAATGGAAACGATTGAGAATTTTGTTATATAATAAATCATAATATATTTTAAACTATAATAAATTGACAGTCGGTTTCGAATATAAACATGAAATTGCGCGTGCGAGGTGATCCTTAGTATAATGCATTTAACATCTTCTATCGAGTTCTGATGTGACCTGTTGAGATTTATTGCATTTCGTATCGATATGTATTGCATTCAATTCAATTGTCGCCCCGATTGGTTTTGGGTGAATTTTGGTGGTGTTGGCTGCTTAAACTAGTTTGTAAGTCATCTAAAGATGGTCTAAAACATGTATCTAAAAATGTGCGAGAGTAGAAATGTTCGAGGAAATGTCTTTTTGTCTATTGAAGTTCTCAAGAGCACTCTGTTGATGAGTTCGCTCGCGGAGGTCGCAAAGAGTGGATGCGTCCTGTGACACGTGCGTTTCTGAGATTGTCGACTGTCCAAGTAGGGATGTTTCATTCACCTCAAAGAATCAATTTTCAAATCCATTCAGAATCGAACTGTAAGAATTGATTCTTCTAAGAATTCGATACTGAAAGAACCAACCTGTGAAGAACGTCACAGAACAATCAATCCTCCTAAAAGAAAAAGAATATACCGGAAGTAAGGAATGTGAACACCGTAAGAATAGCCATACAGCAATCAATATAAAGAAAATAATCGTATACATACACGTAAATGGTAATTTGCATAGTATAATAGTCTATGCTATTTTTTCACTAAAAAGTAAACAAAATAAAAGGATAACAAAGTGTAATAAGTCTTCTTCGATAAATATAAAGTTAATTATGCCCGAAAACAAACAAAGGCACAGCATTGGATCCCCAACACAGAGAATCGATTGAAACGATGGATCTTTTAACCGAAAGAATCGAATCGAAATCGAACGTTCCTCGTCCCAAAACTATTACAATCGACTTGAAACAGAACAGTCTCGAAACAAGGACTTCTCTAGTCCCGTGTCAGGTGGCAGAGCTTCGGAACACCGTGTAGAACGAGACGGTCGTTTTTCAAAATTGAATTTGAAGGAAGGAAGCACGCCCCGGCCGTTATTAGACGGAAGACGTCTTCGGGCGGGTATAAACTATAAACCGCATCACCGGCAGAGGAGGCGGCATTCCGCCGATCGTGGCTGTGTGCCTACAATTATCGCGGTTTTCTATTATGGTACCCGGGCCAACGGTTCAGACCAGGCCAACGCGCGGCTGTTCTCTTTGCATTGCTACGTTCCCACGTGCCTCCGCGAATACCTCCACATGCTATACATGACTAATGCCCGGCCTTTCTGGCCTCTGGCTGACTTTTCCTCGGACTAATGGTCGCCTACCTTGGCTCCACCGGACGATATTTCGGTGGTACCAAACTAATAAGTGACCGAGCGAAAATAGACACCCGTGTAGGGTCCCAGAGCCGGCGAAAGACAGAGAGGGACCGGTAAGTAGTTCCTGGCATCGTCGCGCCACCCGAATATTAAACCCTTCGCATCCGAATCACGCCTGTGATGCGGTTACAATTAGCGGCGGTCTACTTAATGCGAACCGAGCGCCCGTTCGGCCAAGTGTGATCGCTGTTTTGATTCCGGACCGCCACGCCGTTCGAAACGTTGCATTTTCTGGACCATTTCGTGTCTCGCACGCTTGCGAACCGCTGGTATTTTCATCATGATTTAGGGGCCTTCCTAGTTTCCTAGGTTGATGCTTTCTAAAAGTTGGTTGCCTTTCTTTTTGCATTTCCTTGCAGTTTCGCATGTTGGGAACAGATCTCTGTAGCATGGCAGTTGAATTTGTATAGTAGTTCAGGTTCTAGAATATCTGATTAACTTTTTGCACTCGAAGTCGTTTTAACTCTAAAGTCAACTTATAGTATTTTCAGGTAACTATTAGGTTTAGAGCTAATAAAGGCCAATACTTTTTTACTCAGAACTCGATATTCTTTCGTATTCTTTCATATTCTCACCTAGAAAAAATAAATGCACTACACACCATGCCCCTTTAAAGCACGCAAATTTTCTATTGAAACAGGAGGTGCACAAATTGTGTGGATTACCCTGTATAAACCACTTTGATAATGTAAATTATTTTAGAACGTATATAACAGTTTTTAGTAGCGCCTCAAAGTTACTACCCGAGTGCAAAGAGTCAACAATAGAACTACCGAGACGTAAACGCGACCGATGTATATTATTTTATAACACTGACATGACTGAATTTATTTAAACTTTGCATAATTTCTATTGTAATATAAGCTTGAGGAAAGAAGTTTGTGCAAAAAATTCTCGCGGTAACACTTTTATTATATTAGATATTGCAAGAAAAAAAATTACAAAGCAATTATTTTGACTGATTTGTTAGTTCTAATGTTAATCGTAATTACTTGCCATGCAAATTGCGCTTTTCTCGAGATAGTTTTTTCCAGGATAGCGAATGTAATATTTCAGAAAATAATTAATCAAATAACTTGATACATTAATAATTAAAATACCAGATACATACAACCCACACCGTATTACTAGTTGAACTATTTTTAGTGCTAACACCAACCCTGCAAGAATAAATTAAAATACTCATGATTGAGGATACCATTACACTTTCTTCTCAAACACTTCTACTAGTATTACCATAATTTTGAAGGTAATTGTTATTGTTGAGATTTTAAAAATCGGTTGATTAATTCTCCAGTTATTTAGTTTTATTAATACAGTACTAAGATGTGCTTATCTCACGGGATGCTGTTACGAGCGTGGGTTTGGGAGAATGAACAATCTTGGTATACTTATGGTAGATGTCGCAACCACCATGAGTACGCTAATTGTTGTTAGTACTGTCACGATTACGTTCCTGCAGTTATTATTAGTTCGGTAAATATGTGCCTCTTCCTCTAACAAGGTCGTTAAAGTGAAACCAGTGTAGCAATATTCTTTAAATCTTCTTATGTCACTACTCTGACTTTTACTTAACCCTTCCTTCTATAAATGCATAAAATTTGCGCTTTAGTTAGTATTGCTTAACAAATTTGCGCATATGCTCCGAGTGTTAGTTGATAGACGTACTAAGTTTGAAATTGGAATACTTCGTATCGTTCTTTTAAAAAATTCTCCAAAATTACCCTATTTGCACTGGTCTTCAAAATTTCACTTATATTTTTAACACAAGGTTTAATGTATAATTTTAACCCTTTGCACTCGAAGCTATTTTAACTCGAAATCTAAAATAGTTTCTCTGACCTATAATATAATATAATATTCATCAATCAAGCAACGGTTACACTTCGCTCAGTTTTTTTTTAAATATAAACGAATTCGGTGGTATTACAATTATTTTGAAACGTGATGCAACAATTTTTGATGGCGCCTCAGAGTCGCTATCCGAGTGTAAAGGGTTAATAGCATGTTTTGCGCTTAATTCAAATATGCAATCTGTTTTTCTTATCGCGTAAGATGTTTTAGTAAATGATTATATTATGATTCTATATATACTTCTATTTACAAGTTATAAAACATTACTTAAAGTGTGCTACTTATTGATTTTCTAGAATATTTTGCTTCAGGAACATTTCGTTCGAACGTCCAAACATAAGAAGCGATATAAATATTCTTTTTAACAGAAATTGCGTTTAACAGTGTTATTATGGAGTAAAATTAGAGTATAACAAATTTCTTAGCGTACAAATTTCCGGCTTGCGTCGCGTCATCTTGCAAGTTGGTATTTTGATCGTAATTCAATTGTGTGCTTATCGATGCACGGACTGAATTCTTGGGTACAGGTTGTTGAAGACTGTAGAAACATGTTTCAGTAAAATATGTTTCAGTAGAATATGTTTAGATAGATCTGATTTAAAGTCGTTTGGTTTGCACGGTGACCGCACTCAATTAAACGCCAGTTGATCTAGCATCTCCCGGCTCGTTGGCAAGAATTCGATATTATACTTCAGAATTTTCGCCGACATAATTTCTGTACTTCGTCGCATCGGGCAGATGGGAATAATTTCGGGTAAAATGGCAACAAAGTGTAGCGTTCTGAAATACGAGTGACAGTGGACCGCTACAGACTCTGTGGAGAAGTACGTCGTCGGTTTTAATTGGGAGGAAACAAGAAACATAGCTCGACGGTAGCGTTTTTACGGAGGAAGCGGGCAATGTTTCAATGCAATTGCAAATTATGCGCAATTCGAAAGCTGTGGCAGCAGACGCTATAAATTTCGCTAACAAAATATTGCCAACCGTTCGAATAGAGGAAGCAGCGCAGCTTCTTATCCATTCAAGTTTGCGAATGTACGTTCTTTCATCCGTGCATACGTCGTTTTCATCACTTTTCTTCAATTTATGACGACATAAAATAACATATTTAAGAAAAAAACTGTTCTCTTTGCTCTTACTAACTGCGAATGGAGATAGAATATCAAATTAGAATGACAAATATCGCTTAGAAATACAAAAATAAAGACATAACAAGATTATTTCTGCAGTTACTCTTTTAATAAAAGAAAAAGGGATTATTTTGGGAAAGTTAGTTCATCCTTAACGTAAAAATGCTATTAAACTATTCCCCTCCCAAAAAAGTACATTTATAATCGAAAAAATTAGACATATAATGGATTCATTATCTTCCGATTTTATGTGGAGCCAAGGTTGACATTTACTTTTGCACTTATTTTGTTAATTTACACGATATTCGTAAATAATACTACAATTACATGGTACGTAAGAACAATTGTAGCACCTTGCAGCTGTTCTGAGTATGTTACAAGTCACATTACAGCGAATTCTGTAACAAAAAGGAAGAACCGCGCAGCGCGGTTAAATGATTCATCGTGTACATTCGCGAGTTCAATCTCGTGTGACATTATCGTCGGGATTCGCTTGATCAATGAATGGAGCTGCTCGTTATCCAGGAAAGACCGTCCCACGTAACCCGGCAGTGGAGTGCGCTTCTTCAGACGGTGCACGCGCGAAAGCAAACAATAGGCTTCTTCCGTGAACGACTACATCCGATTATACGGCACGAGTCGATCGCATCTTCGAGCACCGGTGTTATTTTCGGAGGAAGAACAAAAACGGTTCTTACGGAAGCGATGTGTGTGCGAAGAAGGAGAGCGAGAGAGATGAACAGAAAGAGAAAAAGAGAGAGAGAGAGAGAGAGAGAGAGAGAGAGAGAGAGAGAGAAGGAGCAGCTGAAGACATTCGGGTGGGACAGCCAGGTAGGGGTAGGACAATGACCAAAGAATATATTCGAGAAGCGACGCCGATGATCCCGCTTCGAAATACAAACCGAATAAATTGGCTTCCTGTTA
The DNA here is from genome assembly GCA_028455555.1 of Augochlorella aurata. Taxonomy (NCBI): domain Eukaryota; kingdom Metazoa; phylum Arthropoda; class Insecta; order Hymenoptera; family Halictidae; genus Augochlorella; species Augochlorella aurata. Next base: position 1,149,917 of record CM052160.1, read on the forward strand.
TTGCATCTTTAGCCTCAGCAAAATTGGTATCGGGTTCATTAGATTGTATCTTTCATGCGTTTGTAGCAAAAGTTCAAATGCAAAGTATTGAAGACACGAATTTAATAATATCGTCGTATTATTTCTGGATTCTTAAAATTAACTATACCTGTAGCGTGTGCCTATTGTCTTTAACTATGTCGTAGCATTATTACTAAACAGATACTAGTGTAATGGAAGACTGTGAAGGCATGACTTTCGGTATATTATTTTATTGTTTCGGACTTGTTTAAATTAACCGTAGTGTGTGTCCATTGTCTCTGTATTGTAGGTTAATATTTCAAAAGTGGATATGCGAAATGTAGAGCTGTAAACATATGAATTTATGAATGATATTGTATTGTTTCTGACTTGTTACCTATTTTCTTTAATTGTTTCGTAGGATTATTGTTGAACTGCAGATTTGACACATTTCAAAGTATGAAGTGTTTTAAAACTGTGAAGATATGAAACTAGGAATATTGTTGCATTATTTCCGTCTTGCTCAGATTAACTATAGTTATAGTAAGTCACTAAACTGCCGACTTGACGCTTTTGTGACAACAGTGAATCAGCGAAATGCAAGACCGTGAATACATGAATGCAGAAATATTGTTGTATGGACTCTGATTTCTTAAAATTAACTTATTAACGTGATCTCTTAGTTAACTATGGTAACTTTCCCTAAATTGCAACTTTTACAAAATGACATACGAATGTGAAATATGCATAAAGTTCTGCATTTGTAGTTGAAACGAATAGATAAGATGAAAAACTGTGAACGCCCCAGGAAAACGCACTGCTGTTTACTCTTCATAAATTAAACATGTTCCAGTAATATCTGCACCTTCAATGTTTTATATTTTGCTTTGTCATTTTTGCAATTGCATTGACTGAGAGAATCTCTGTTCCTGACACTTTGCCACGAGCGAAGGTGAGATCAAGTTAAATGGACGTTTATGCACACATTAGGGTCATCTGATCTCAACAGAGCATCAAGAAATACTGGCTACAAGCATCTTCTACGGTGAAAGCAACCTTGTAGCAGTACAAGAGGATGCCTCTGCAGCAAATTAGCAAAGTCTTGTTTGATCTTAGTCAACTGCAACATGAGCACAGTGTACATAAGTACTTAGACAGGTTGCTTGGTGACGAGTGCAACCACCTGCGTACAAGATTCACATTGTGGGGAAAGAAGGGAAATGACACTTCTCACATTCTAAGGATAATACACAGATAGCACAAAGACTTAACTACTTAGTTGTTGCAATCTTTTTGAAAATTGTATAAGTTTCTATACTGCATATGTTTGAATTTCTCCACATTTTGTTTAACATTTTTATAAACTATATAATTTAATAAAGAATATCATACTATATATTCTTCTGAACCAATAAGCTGTATTTTACGAGCATACCTGTCATAACACATAATATTGCCAGTGGTGTCGTATCGGTCACCTTGCTTGGGACTTTGATACGACGGGTTAACGGAGTAGGGTTGTAAGGCCAACGCCGGAGAACCAAGTCCTTTATTCAAAATATCGGTGTGTTCGTTGTGTAGCTAGAAGGAGACTCGGCTGCGCTTCTAGAATACGTTGACTTGTCTTTGTTCGCAAAGGATCTAAAAACGATTCGAAGTGATTCTGAACGGTTCTAATTTGGTTCTGTCCTATTGCAGTCGCACAAGCTTGGACGAAAACTTGGATGTGGGTGTGGTAAAGGAAGTGGGGATGGAAGAGAGTAAGAGTGGGAATTTCGCCAGCTTAAAATTATGGTGTATAACATCGCGTAAGGGAATTTCCTCCAGGTCTGCTAGGCACGTGTAGCTGCCGGTCGCGAGCCAGCTGTCCGTGATGCCCTTCGGAAATCCCGGGATTTATGATACCAGCATTCGCTACTGAGACCGAAAACGAAAGGTTGTAAATAACGTGCAACATGCTTTCCCTAAAATACTAACTTGGAACGGTTTCCACAAAAATAGCCTTACCGTTGCTCATATCATAAATCGTAATTGGTCCCTTGCGCGGCAATCGTCCGCAGTACCGTATGTCCAGGACGGAACATTGCCATTTCTTTATACTTTCGTTACTTACTGCATGTTAAATCTTCTTATACTAGAGTTTGGATCTTGAGTTAGTCTTCCTTAGCAAACCAAGAACCCCACGCTGAACACGCATACATTACAAAATTACATTACAATATATATAATATAACATATTATATTACATTACATTACAATTACATTACATTTACATTACATTTACATTACATTTACATTACATTTACATTACATTTACATTACAGTTACATTACAGTTACATTACATTTACATTACATTTTATATACTATATTTTGATTCAGAATAATACACTTATTAGTGGATTGCGGATCTTTATGCAAAATCATAATTATGTTCTGCAATTTCAAGAAAAATGAGAGGTGTAATAATATACTGTTCACTTTAATCATTTTCGTCGCTTAAAAATATATGTGTTTTTATATTTTCTCGATGGTTTTGCTTATCTTTTTTCTGTTAATATTTTTACGTATTATATTATATTAAATATCTTCCATAAACTCTGCATCTATTAAACCATATAATAATCATTATAATAATCATTCATTATTATACCGTAGAGTGATACATATTTCGATTTAATAAGAAAAGAATAGTGTAACGTAGACTCTGAGTATGAAATTACAACAGTCACTGTAGACGTGCACGCTAATCGATTAAAAATTAATCGAAATCGTCGCATCTATTCTTCCAAAGTTTCCTGCTGATTTTACGATCTTGATTTTTACCTCGTATACGATACCATTGGATCGTTAAGGGTTAACGTCCCATGTATAAAGTGAAAATGATTTCGGAAGATGGAAATGCTATTGTAGTATTGAGCTAAATTAGCTTCAAGTGGAAAGATTTAAAAGAGCAAAATGACTTTGATGATTTAACCGCTTCTATATAAAAAAACTATTTTGTGAAAAAAATATTTCAAGAAGCTATGGCTGTCGAAGTAATTACGTTTCGTTGATTATGTAAGTCAAAACCTAAAACGCGTAAAATAGAGAAACCTTTCCTAACTAAAATATGCGCTAATCAATAAAATATTGATAAAATAACATAGCTGTAGTAAAATACAGAGCTGGGAAAAAATGGTAAATATGAAATAGTAAACGGAATGTAAATATTTTCATTTTCTCATGTGTATAGTTACATATGGAAATAGTATTGTGAAATAAGTATTTCATTAAAATATTAGAAAATAATATTTCATCAAATAGAAATATTGTACAGAATAATATTTAAAATAATGGTATTGCAACTAATAGTATTATAAATAAGATTTTAAGATAATTATTCTTTAGCTTTTTATAGTACAATGTACTTCTATCGATAACATAAAACACTTATATCGTTTGTAAGTAACTGAAATTATCGATGACATAAGACGTTTATTTTCTGTATAAATAACTGGAAGTATTATATGTAGAAGTGTAATTTATATAAGTTATTGATTTACGTCGTTTTCTTTAAACAGAATACACTTTTTGAACGTACCATATTTTGATGAATTTCCTCTCTTATAATGTTATTATAATAAATTATTCAAATAGAATAGAACGAGTGACTGTTGCGAAATATGCTTAGTTTTATTTGTGTGTCTTATTTTCAATTCATTATTTTCTATATTTGAATGCGAGTGTATGCAGTAAAAAGTATTTTTTCATGATTTAAACATTTAACGAAATAGTATTTCCAAACAGTATTTCATTAAAGTATTAAATAAAACAGTATTTCCAAATAGTATTTACTTATGCAAGTATTTCAATGTTCACTTATTTTATTTCAAATTATTTTAAATTTTCCCCAGCCCTGGTAAAATAGAGTTCATTATCGTGTAAAGTATTTAACAGCAATTTATTAAAGTGTCATACTGTAATATAATTCTGGAGTTCAGATTTCATTTCTAATATAATTGCCACTAGCTTACAGTTTATCCGAGCGTTTTCCGTATAATTAAATTCGAGCCTAATCGCAGCGAACATACCATCTCGGAGACGTCCGGAACATCCGCGATCCAGTTGATAGCCAGCTTTCTTCGCGTATGCAAGGTCGTATTTTCACAACCATCGATTCGTAAAATGATATGTTTTCAGACAGTCTCGGCGACAAGCTCAGCCTCTTCTAAGCGAACACGATACCCGTTTCGTGTCAGAACGTAATATTTAATAAACCTCTCGGATGTTGTTAAGAGCCGGACTAACGTTTCGCGTGATCGATATCGAGCCGGCGATATCGTCGGTATCGATGGCTCGCGGGGAAACATAATCTAAGAAACGGTGATCTATAGTGAAATCGACTGGAATGGTCAATATCGCGTGCTTCGATATTATTCATAGGCGACGATCGATCTAGAAAGTTTCATCGTGAAATATGCCCGGCTCGATAAGCGATTTTCCTCTAGCTAGTCACAGCAAGTTAGACATTACTGTTGGACACCTACTACGAACAGCTCTAATAGAGTCTTAAGAGATAATTCAGTGTACATAACGGTATAAAGGTATAATAATGAGTAGACTACGGATCTTTCTGCGAAATGAGCATTTTCTCAATCAATTATAAGGAACAGGAATGAAATAGAAATGTATTTATTCTTTTGTTGACGTCAATAAATTCAGGAGTGAAAAAAGAATATTCTTAAGTTCCTCCATTGTCTTATATGTATTTAACCTAGATACTTTTATCATAAACGCACAAAATTCTTAGTTTAATAATAAGGGTCATGTTAAGTAAAATGTAGCGTAAGAACTGTTGAAGCAATAATTCCTAGTCAACTATCTGAGGTGGATATGAAATCTTAAATTCTTCTTGGTTCCTTTTAGCAAGAATGTGACTTGAAAATATACGTAAACGTATTTTTTAAACTGCAAAATCTTAAGAAATACCTCAATAACAGATCTATCATTTGAATAAGTTCACATTCACAATCGTATAAAATATGAAAATTCATTAAAAATTCAAAGTACAAAATTGTTAACTACACATGACCTCTGGAACGTCATACTCCTCAATTTCCGTCCTTCTCCTCCACCCCCAAATTTCAAACCCGTGTGTTAGGCCCGTTTTTCCCAGGGTATCGAGAAGGAATAATCTCCTTTTCAGACTGTTGATTTTCGCTCGTTTTATTACCCCCAATGCTGTATTCATTGCAACTTTTGCTTTCTCCACTATCCTTCCCACGTGTTTCGCAACCTCGTTCTTAGTTGATAGCCTATTAATATTAGTATCCTATGTACTTATATTCTTCCACAATATCCAGTACCTTCCCTCCCAATTCCCATTTCTCACTCCTTTACCTTCCTCCCCATCTTCTAAACACCATTATTTTCGTCTTCTTTCAACTTAATTTTATTTTATTTTCTCCCGCGAACTTTTCCAGTAATTTTAGCATTTCTCCCAGTCCTTCAGCATCATCCGCAAGTAGAGCAGTATCGTCAGCGAGCTTCAAGGCGAAAACCTTTCTCCGACCGATCACAGTATCTCCTATATTCCTTCTCCTCATCTCATTCTCCAAATCTTGAGTCTTGCCTGACTCCTTTCCTCATTACAAATTTCTGCGATAATCCCTTCGCCGTTATCACTTCGTTTAACGTCTCTCTATATGCCGTTTCAATCCATCTCACAATTCTTCTTCTGAGTCCCAACCCCTTGATTTTCCTTATTAGTATTTTTCTGTCTATTGTGTCAAAGGCAGCCTTAAAGTCGATAAATGCCACATATAACTTTCCTCCTTTTTTTTCAATTTATTCCCTATCATAGTATTCAGACTAAATAGCTGATCTCTGGTCCCCCTTTTCTCTCTAAATCCTCCCTGTTTCTCACCTAGTTTGTTGTTCCTCTCAATCCACTTTCTCATTCTCTTACCTACTGTTTTCATTACTACCTTGTACTCTATGTCCAATAGAGCCACCCCTCTATAGTTCCCTGCTATACTTTCCTCCCCATATTTATGAATCGGGTATATTCTTGCCAGTTTTTCGCTATTTCCTCGGATAACTCCTTGATGAACTCTATTTTCAACCCACCCTCACCTGCTGCTTTCTCATTCTTCATACTACCTACCGCACTTTTCACTTCTTCCCAGCCCAATTCCTTATTCAAATCTTTAATTTCCTCACATTCTTCCTCATCTACTTCCTGTTTACTTTCATGTTTTCCCCTTTGTGACTAGCCTCTCCTCTGCACCAATTTCCTCTCCTTCTATTAACGCCATAAAGTGATTATTGTTCTGTTGTATTATTAGTCCATATTCTAGTATATGGCGATTATATTAAAGTTTTGGTATGCAATATTAGTATAGTAAAAGTAACTTTACATTGTTACTAATATCTAAACGAAAACTTTCATAACAAAACAAAAGTCCATATTCATATATTAGTATTTTCTATTATATCTAATAGAAAAATATGTAACTATGATATTTTGTTAAGCTTTTGATTACATATACAGGGTGTTTCGGCTAAAGGAGACCACCTACAGTGTTGTGATTAATTATAAACAAAAACCAGAAGAAAATGTATTTGTGTATTTCTATCTTCTATTGTTTCTAATATAGAAATATTCAAATATATATATATATATATATATATATATATATATATATATATATATATATATCCATTTTCTATTATTTCTAAGATAGAAATATACTAATATGATGTTTTGTTAAGTTTCTGTTTACATTTCACTGAAAATGTAAAAGTTACTTTGGGTCTATAATGACTCACTGCATAAAGGGAAACAAAATGAGTAAACCACAGCTTACAAACTGAGAGGAAAGGGAAAACAAGAACTGCAAATAATGATGTAATGAATTAGAAAATATTATAAAATTATACTATTACATCACCCAAATATGCTAATCGAAGATGGTCTAAATAGAAAATCGATTTCGAGGGATGCTATTACAATTCGGCTTGGTTATCTTATCATGTTTTGGTATCAACAAAAGCCAGTGATTACTTCGCCAGGGAACCGATGGAAGTGAAAAGGAGAGAGGGATGCTAGTCAGAAATTGCAACGGGCAACTCGTAGTGTCGTAAAGCGACGAGCTGCAACGAATGGGACTCGCATCCGTCTCCGGATGACATCGGCCGGTGCCCGTATTATCGTAACGGTTTTCAGGTAGATTTTCTGAGAAGCGTGGTTTAAGGAAAGGCCACGCGATTCTTGTGGAAGAACTGGACCTCGTATACTGGACACCGGGCAGGGTGACATTCCAGAATAGGCCGATGGCTCCGCTCCGCTCCGCGTCTCGCGAAATGCAGGTTATATGCGCCTCTATGCAACCGTTTTCTAACAAGACGGGTTCTATACGGCCGGGATTCCTCGAAACACCGCGTGTGACGAGCGCAGGCCAGAAATTCTCGTGCGATCGTCCCGTTAATAAAAATCTGAAATCGCGGATAATTGATCCCCGGCGTTTAGACGTCGTGAGAAAGACGCGGCATCGCCGCTTACCATTGTCGATTACTTGCTCGATAAACTAACGGGGGAGGGATTTATGGCTAGTTAATATGATCGACGCGTCATTGTGACCGTTTCCTGGAATGTACATTCGATTCCAGAACAATGTCTCCTTCTTTTTCTTTTCTCTCGAACGGTTTTGTTCGAAAATATGCAAAAACGAAAATATGGAATTTGGAAAAGTATTTTCATGGAGCCTAATTACCCCTTATCCCACCTTCATTTTTACAACTTGTTGTTTCCTTCGTGTCAAATTGAAGCTATTATAATACACTGAAGAGCATAACTATAGCACCACCCTTACTTATAAAAGGAATAGAAAAAAGTCGATTATATGAGGTGAAAGGGTACGATAAATAATGAGCATCAAGAAAGTTTTCTTGTAAATTCCTGTCGATACAAGCAAAGATTCATATAAACTGACTTTTTTGTCGCTGCACAACTATAGCGCCGTATCATTAAAGATACAATTATATGTATTAATAATTTGTAGATCCACCACTAGTTTTTGAAAAGTTTCCTGACGGATATCATTGCTGGTCGCAATTATCGCATTTTTTAGTTCTACAACGTTTTGAAACTGTCCATTTTCTGTATAAACCTTGTTTACGATCATGCTCGAGACGTCTCCATTAGATTTTGACCAGGATAACACGCTGGCCATTTGATGTCTGCGACTGGGATGTATGGCCGCGTTATCTCGTTCGAACGTTCCATAGTGTTATTTTCGTAAATAAACGGCAATAAATTATTTTACAATATGCTGATGTATTCTACATTGTCCATCCGTTTTGGAGGGAAACTCAGTTTGAACATGCCATTTATGCAAAACGCCTCCCAAACTATCACACTACCAGCGCCGAAATTTTTGAAAAGAAACGCAGTTCTTTTCTCAAATCTCGCCAGTTCGAGTTATACCTGTCCGGTCCATTCAGATTGAATTTTTTTTCGTCCGAAAGTTACCCGATTATCGAAAAAGAAGTTGAAGTTACTTGAATTTAAATCAGTTCAACTTCTAAAATTAACAAGTTTAGGTGCCGTTTTTAATTTTTACCTTACAATGTTACAATTTCCATTAGATTTCTACATACAATCCATCGAGAGACATCAAGATTTAAAACATTTTTAATTTTATCGCAGCTTATTATGTAATTTCTGGCTGGTTTTACAATTATCCGTTCGATGCGGGGACTCAATTTTTTTTCCGTACACCTTTTTAAATATTTAAAACACCTTTTAAATTATTTAAAATAAATTTATAAAAATTTAAAATAACTTTATGTGTTCGTCCCATTCTTCTAGCAATTTTTCGTACACTACTCTAATTCTACTCTAATTTTACTCTAATTTATTCTACTTGGTTTTTACTACATTTTTCCTTCCTTTCTCTATAAACTATTTCTGATTTTTCTATATTTCTATAACTCACTCTACAACTCTCTCTTTTTTCTTACATTGCAATACTTTTTCTACGCTCAGATATGTATTTTCGAAATCTTTTAACACGTTGACTGCCACGCGTGTTTACAATAAAATCCCCGTCAGGCCACCCGTGCCACTGTAAGATGCGTGCACTGCTACCGCATGTCTGTTTACTTTTGCTGTCACCCGAATACGGGTGACGCGGCCTGATGAGAACTTTTGCTGTCACCCGAATACGGGTGACACGGCAGTCAAAGTGTTAACAGGTATTTCTTTATTTAACAGGTCTGGTTAACGGAGATTTCAGTGTATACATTCTAATTAAAGTTCTTAGTACAGCATTGTCAAATATTTGTTCAATAATGTGATCTACGCATCCCGGCGTCGTATTCTGCAAAGTATATTCAATTCCAATACAAATTCTTTCTCTTGGTTCTCGAATGCGTTTTACGGTTTGCTTGGAAACGTAAACAGAATTGAACAAGACTTTTTATAAAATCTAATTAAGAGACTGCGGATTTTATGTATTTATGCCAAAAGTAAGTATAATACATCAAATTCATAACAACAAAAACGTTGAAGTATTATTTTCAACTCTCTAAAATTATTAATAGACTGCGGATTTTTATGGAAAATAGAAATTGTCTGCATCAACTGCAAGAAATAGAAAGTGAATAGAAGGTTCGGTTTTAATGAGTTGAAAATTAAAACTTGGAACACTTCAAGTTTTTTAATGTCTCTCATGTTTCCAACTATTTTAAATTGAAACTATTAAATTTTGCTATAAATGCATGAAATGCGCCATCTAAGTATTAAGAACAAATATTATTAATTGACATATCTTACTTTGCATAAAAATCTACTAATATCTGCCAAATTCTTTTTTTTTCACGAGATAACTCGTGTTCTTATGCCTAGACGTTGTAAAATTGTCGATCAGCAATGTGTTAATTTTTGTCGCAGGCATATCTTATATTAAACCTCAGCTGCATGTATGATCGAGTAGAATATGGAATTTCCGAAATTATAAATTAAATTTTCGTACGCATGCCAAAAGTCGGGTTTTGGGAGAATTGGGATTGCTTTGCAAAGAAATTACAGAAATTATACTATATTAAGAACATATTTATTGTAGTAGTAAGATTCGTAGTGTGCAACTATGTACGTGCGTAATGTATGTATGAAGTGAGTGAATAGAGTGCAGAGTGGTTCAATAATATTGATTATACAATTATCGATAATATTATCAATGGTACAATTATTTGACTTGTAACTCTTACATTACAGATCTTCATTTATTTTACTCTCGTATTTGTAAGAGTAATTTCTTGCAGCTCTTCCAAACAAGAATAATGTACACGTGTAATCAAGACTTTTCTCTTCAATGACTTGCAAGCAGACAATGTTAATTATATGAATTATCGCATCAGTTATGTACGAATAATATACTTATACAGTTCAGATTTAGAAATTCATCTCCACGGCACTATATCAGGTCGAAGAATGTTCCCTAAAATGGTTAGGGTTCGGAAAGGTTAGAAGAGTAATGGCTATAATAAATTGTGACGTTTCTAGTTCTGTTTCGTGAAGTAAATTGCTTCGACTTTGTCGGACTTTTACGGACACGAATTAGGCGGGCAAGCTGTTCGATTTTTTCTCACCTGTTGTCGAGGTCTCTGAAAATTAATCATAATCACATAATGTCCATGTTGCCGTGAATTCATCATCAGCGACTGATGTGACAATTAAGTCGCGTGATTTGTAGCGCTTCATATTCTCGGTTGACTTCAGCCGTTTCAGAGTATCCACTGCAATTTACAAAGTGCATATTCTATCATATGCATTGTATATATAGAGTGTGATATGTGTACTATGAAAGTCAAGTGTCAGCTCGTATATTCTGGCACGGCGTTGAATGTGTTCATGTTCCCTTCTGAAGTTCTTTGAAGTTCAAGTTAATGAAGTAATAACCCAAAGTAACACTGATTTACGCCTGCTTCTTCATTTTCTGGTTTATTAATTTCTAAACACTTTTCGGTGTGCTCGCTTATTACAATCTTGCGAAGTTCATATATTTTACTTCTAACTGAAACAGTTCAATAATTTAAATCTCGATTAGAGTGTCAATTGAATTACTTCACTATTTTTTAAAATGTTCTTGCAACATTTCTGAACGAACAAATTTTTGTGAAAAAATTTACAAAATCAGTAATAAAATCGTGTCTATTATTCAAGTTGAAACTAATGCAGATATTAGCACACGATTGGAAGGTTTCAATTTTTTGTTACATGTAAAAATTAGAATTAACCGAAACTATTCTTCGTTGCCAATAATCATTATTAGTGGTATTAATTATATTTCGGTCTATTATAATTATTTTGGTAAGGGGAATTTTTTTTAGATATTCATAACAGTTATCGGTGAGGGTAATTCTATTTTAGTCATTTACAATAGTTGTAAGTGACGGAAACATTATTTTGGTTGCCATATAGATCGATATAAACGAGGAAAATTAATTTTAATTTTTCAAAAATAATCAATATAAGAAATTGTATTTTATACAATTAATTGTATTTTCTCTTTTCTGAATAATACTAAACTGTATTAACATAAAATAAACATTATTTTTGCAGTGGAAAATAAAAGATGTACCTCGTATAATGAATGTTAGCACGTACTATTTTCATATAACACTTTTTACTTGTTTTGTAATGTGAATTTAGCCACTGAATTACGAAACACTCCAAATACGATTTCTCTCTTTTGTAAGTATTATAATTAAAATATCATTTCCCTCTTTGGTAACTGTTACAAGCAACCGAAATAAATTTCCTCATATTATAATCAATCACAGAAAAACTATTGTCGGTTACATATAATTACTATGTATTAATAAAAGCATTTGAAACAAAATAATAGTTACTCAACGACTACTTCAATATAGATTGTAAGATATAATTTATAAGTTATTATACAACTTCTAATAACGTATAAGTAATACAAATAACTTATAATTAAGTTATGTGACTGTAAGTTATAATAACTAATATAACTATAAGTTGTAATAACTGATAATCTTATAAACTACAACTTGTAAGCAATATGAAAATAAGAAATAACGTATAGTCAATATGAAAATGAGTCATAACTTATAATCAATTTGAAAATAAGTTATAATAAGTTATAATTCATAAATAGTATGAAAATAATCGTTTCATAACGAGTATTATATTGGTTCAAATGTTTATGATTAATAGTTAAAAGCATAATCAATTATTATAATGTGACAGAAGTTAATATAACAGTTATGCTCTCTGAAAATTACCGTACAGTGAAATCGTTCTATTTTCCTTTTGGTAAATTGAATTCCGCATTATTAAACGAGTGCAAGCAAAAATGTAAAATTGAATTCAGTATTCTGCTGACATTTAGAAGCCGCCGTTCGATTATTTATCGATGTGTACGTCCGTGAATTCGATTTCTGAGCAGTCGGCTAATGGAGGCATTCAGAGTTCATTACGGTACCACAAGTAAGAATCTACGGTTCCACGACTCTCATTATTGTCTCGGGGTAAGCTTGACTGAACCTTGGGGAGTTATTACTCAGAAGCAATCTTCTCTGGAAAAAAAATTTTGCCGAGTCCTCGATATCTTCGATTTTTATAGGATTTCTCTGTACCGATGCCCGTTAGACCAAATTTTCCTTGATTTATTCGTGGAACCAATTCAACCGTTAATTAGAAACCTTTTGCAGTGACATTATTTAGTTTCGCTGTCATTACGAATTTCAAGCACGAAGTGCACAACTGCCGCGTATACTATTATTTACACTAATTGCATGATTTATTACTTTTATTTATATTTGTTATATCATATTTATTCATTACATTATATTTTTATTGTAATTACATTAAATATAATTACATTGATTGCATTTTCAACAAAATTATATATTTTTAGATGGATAATGTTCATGATAAAATTAACAGTAGTTCATTCTATGATTTTTGTTCATTATGTATTTTATCAATTTGATTTTACGAAGTAAATTATTAATAGATTACGGATTTTATGCATTTGTGGCAAAATTGAATGGTTGTAAACGAAACCAGAAAGCGTTAACGTACTACTTTGTACTTACTTGTACCGTAATGATTTCTGTTAGAAAAACTTCCTTGCTAGTCATATCTAGTTTTAATCCTTGGTCCTATAATATTGTGTCAGGCTCGTTTTGTAGATTTGGAACATGATCTATTCCTTAAAAACGAAATAAAATTCCACCCTTGTATTTGTCTTGCGTAAAAATTTATTATTGATGAAAAAGTGTTAATTAACTTCGCAGTAGAAGAAATTGTAATATATGGGATTCAAATTGAACCAAGTGATTAGATCTTTTTGAGATGTTAAACGGACTAGTTTACTAAACAAATAGTTTTGCAAAAATGGATTGGAATGATAAAAGGAAATTAAAAATGATGTTTCCCAACTTTTTGTCTGTGACTCTAGCAATGATATACGTAATGCGTTTTGCGGATCTCGGTAACTTATGCTGAAAATTTGATCGAAATCGGTTATCGTTGTTATAGGTTGTAAACAATCAGAGTTCTTGAAAAATAGATCATTCAATGAAGCATTAAGCTTGCGAATAAGTTATTGAAATCTATAAAATACACTGTCTAAATGTTCGTTCAAATAAAAAAAGTTAAAAAATATAACTGTAGCATTAGTTCTGTAATTAAAAACCGCTTAGGAATTTTTTCCTTCCATTAGTAATTAGAGTAAATTGAATGACACTATAAATTCAAAATTTTATTCATTTCTTTCCTTTCCGGCTTGAAAACAAATTGAAGCGGAACTCTTTACGTTGTCTCGAGTCGTTCTTCACGTGTTGAAGTAATATATACGTGTCCTTGTTCACAATTGTAATATGCATAAAAATAACTTTTTGTTTATAAAAAGTGTGGATGGCAGACGCATGTCACACGATTTCACTTTCGAGATATTGTCGCTTAAAGTTTCAATCACTAATGCTTCGTATGAGTAGTGTTTCAAACTGCATCATTTTATTGAATCTATAGAATTTATTTTCATTTCCATATGCTACAGTTTCATTAATGCAATAACTGAAATTTTTTGAAATCGTGACATGCGACGTTTTTCTTTACAGATATTACATTTAAGAAACTGAATTTTGGCCATGGAACACGTCTTGGCCAGACCACTGTGCAGCGGTTGGCTACCATATCGGTACACCCGCTGCATTCTTCGTCGTCTTCCAATAAACTTGACAGCGATCGGCGCGCGGGTTAGGTAATCGATATCGACGGTTGCCATGAATTAGAAAGGAAAGGGCGCCGGTTTATCGCGAGCCGGCAGGGACCGCGGCACCAGAGATAGCGAGGGAGTAGGGGACGCGTTATACTCTTTCGGGCACATCGTAAAAGGCACGCGGGACAGCGATACGTCGAATTAATTCCATTGCGAAACGACGACAAGCAATTATTTTTCCAGCAATTACTCGAGCCGGCGCGGCGCGTACGTGTGCCAGCAAGTTTGCGGCACAATGCCGCAACCCGGCGAACAATTGAATTTAATTAGCGTAATGGAGAGCGATCAGAATGCTAATTACTTAACCGGAACGCGGGCTTCGAGGTGTTCGCGGCGATTTCTCGGTGCCTTTCTTCCTTTTTATTTCTCTGCTCAACGATCGCCTCCTTTTACGCTACGCTGAGCCACGAATTTAACCAAAATTCATCGCCACCTGAATTTAATGCTTCGCATACCTGTTCCTGGAAAACCGCTCGATGATTTAATGCTGCCCGAAGCGAAATAGTTTATGGGTTTTGAGAGCCGTTGCGGCGGGGCCAGTTAACGAGGTATCAAGGATTCCTGTCTGCAACCTCGCCGCGGAGTGTTTGTGCATTGTAATTAATTCTTCACTCGGGTTATTGCTTTATTGAGATTTCACCTGTGAAATGCCCAATTTTTTACTGTAACTTTAAATAGGCATACATTTTTTCCTGACGACATATTGACGACATCGGGGCTACGAGTTTTACTTCAAAGAATACAAGCACATAATTTGATTAAGGAAATAACAAATATCAGGATAAATTGCTCATTTTTTTCATTATTTTATTATTCTAATTCTCTGATTCGAGCAACAGAAATACAAGCTACTTTAAATTCTACCACAAGAATACTTGTAAGCCATGGTATACTGGACTTGCACTTTCCGGGGATTTCATAGTTTTTGTTAACAGATGTCGTTCTGATCATTACAATTTAAATGCTTCACTAGCAAGAGTTAATTTTATAGTTAATAGTACTTGCCAGTACGGAACAAAATTTCAAGACCCTAACCATATTATATGGCAATGTCCAGATTATGAGATCGAACGTATTACGCTAGAAACAAAGCTTCTAAAGAATAAGTACTATTTTCCTCTTTTCATTAGTTCCTTATGTAATCCTAATATAAAGGGACTACGAATAATTTACAATTTTCTTAAATAATGTTCCGTAAGAATATAGAAATTAGCAATAAGTAATATCGAATATATATATATATAATAAACCATCTGGTTTAAAGCATTAATAATTAAATGAATAAATAAATAAATAAAGTTACGCGCAGCTCTTACAACGTCACCGCCATTTTTGTACTTCACAAGTCTGTATTTGCCCGAAACGTACTTGTCATAAACGCACAAAAATCTGCAATCCAGTAATAGAATAATCCAGAATCTCGGTGAATACAATTATCGACGGTTAAGGTAACTTTCGATACCGTCGAACGAAATCGACCAATCCGCGGTCGGTTTCGGAAACACGGTTCTCCCGGCGTCGCTAAAAGCATGAATTATTCTTCCGTCGTGCAGGGAATTATGCAATGATGTTGTTTACCACGACAACGGTTACCGGTGCAACCGTTCGTTCCTGGAGCTGCTCGATTGCCCTGGGGCTGCTTCCCATGTCACGTGCACTTATACAACCGCTCGAACGTGCATCCATGCTTGCACGTACACGCGGACAGATTTTGCACGTGCCCACCTACGTGCATCCTATTAATACTGGCACAGTTAATGCAACGAATCCGAATGCGCTCGCATGTGTGCCGCGTACGATACTAATTGACTAGGCGATGATAGCAATAGTAACAATCGCACCGCTTCGTTACGCTTGATTACACAGCAATTGTCATGGGACATAGAAATTCAAACATTTAAAATTTTATACGGTCTCAATGACACGAATACAATGAGAAATGAAACTGTTAGAAAATCATATTAAGAATTAATCTTCTAATTGTACTTCTACTTTCTTTTCGTATGGAATAGGAAAAATGGTAAATAACTTCTAAATTAGTGGAAAAATAACTCATACACTACGTGTATAGTACATTCAATTTTGAAAATTGTTTTCTAAACATTATTATTATTAATACATAACCCAATTTCTAATTACATTCGTTGATATTTTATTTGCTTATTTATTTATTAATATATACGGGTAAACACACAAATTTGCAACAATAACTTGCGATGTCTGGCGGAGAATCAGTGAATCAAATGAACAATGTATACAGTTTCTTGTGCTTATCTACTACTTGTTAAACAAAATGAAATTTTATAAATGAAAAAACGACACTACTAACGCAAAACAAAACGACAGAATATTTCCATCCTCCACAGCATACCGAGCGTCGTCCATATGAAAATTTCTTCTCCTGCTCATTCCATTTAATTAGAAATGACACCCGGCGACATTTGTTCCCGAATGAAGAACCTGCTAGTGGAAACCAGTCGGCGAGCAAAAACACTTTAACCGCATCGAACGACGCGGCAAACTGCAGATTCAACACAATTAAATTACAATATTACGCACTTCTGTACCGAGATTATTGATGCTTTTAGCGTTCGAAATGATCAGGCCGTCGGACTTGATTTCCATTGGTGGCGCGACACTTACAATACCTTTTGATCGTTTTATTGGCCGGAGACGGCCGATGCGTTCGGCTCGATAGCAGTGTCTTCGCATTCAAGAATGCGGATCGTAAGCGAACACGACAGATTTACTTTCTGCAGCGAACTTCGAGTCATGCGGCTCTCCGAGCGGGGAGGAAGGTATGCGATCTACGATCGACGACGGCGTAGCACGACGCCGGTTATTACCAGTCCATCGAATCGGGATTCAGTAATCTCTGCAATGTTGCTCGATTACCGTCGTTTCTACGCCCGTACCGAGTATCGTTTTCCCACGGCCGTGTATAAATACATACGGGGTGGCGACAAGCCTTTCGTAAGGACGCACTTCTTGCGGACTCGGCCTCGTTCGCGCAATAATTCCGGATCGAGTACACGCTGCCCGTGGCTCGAGATGCTCTAAGCCCCGTGCGTGCTTTGCAAAATACGATCTTGCCACTAATCGCACAATCGGATAATAAATATGTTTTTAACGAGCCGCGAAAAAGCTGCATCTGCAACAAAGAGGATAACGGAGGTTCCAATTTTAAAGAACTCATGTTCACGCGTTAAGGTGGAAGCCTCGAGTAAATCCATCGAGTAAGGACTATTTTCGACAATGTTTTGATAACGTATTAGGTCGAGTCATAAATAACTTCCGATGCAGCTAGGTAGAATCTATTGTTCATATCTAGCCACTATGAGTCACCGGGATAAACGAAATTTTGCTTTCACTAAATAGATGAGGGTTCAAAATAAATAAGATAAATGAACAAAGAGAATAAACAAAAGAAAACAAAATAAATGCCTGATAAAGAAACGGAAGTTATTTATGATTCGACCTAATACAAATTATTCGCATAATTGCATGAAGCAAACGATTAGATTAAATACTATTTTTCAGATAGGATTTTTCATATCCGAATCTAATTAGAGACATAAACTGTATTTGGAAATTGAACTACGCAATAAAACACATTTAAATACAATACCTAAAATGATACTTATTTTATTTAAGTATCATTGAACGATAATTATTGTAAGTAGACATGATTTTTCATATCTGAAAAATTGGAATATGGACATGAAATTGGATATAAAAGATGATATCAGAAAAGTTGGAACGAAAGAATTCTACAGTAAATACCGTTTCACGATACATACAGTGACTCTTGTAAAAATTCGTACAACTTTTAAAACGCAATAACTCTTTTATAATTGAACTAAATGACTTGAATTTTTTTTAAATAATAGAGAGACTACTAGATCATAACTAGGATACCTTTTTTTTTTAATTTTTCTGTTGCTTAGAAAATTAAAAAAAAAGCGTTTTGTAGATCTTGATTACTTATACGCATGTTGAGAACTTTATCGAAATTGGTTGACCTTGGTATGAACTGTCAACAATTAAAGATCGCAAAAATAGCAGTTTTGTTTCGATTTTTAACACTATCGACCAATAAGTGTGAGAAATCTGTAGTTTTATAAATCTTTTAACGCTTGTAACTTAACTTTGCGTTAACCGATTTCGATGAAATTTTCAGCATGTATACAACCTACCAAGATTTACAGAACGCATTTTTTAAATTTTCGTTTTTCAAAAAACAAGAGATTTCTATTTTGTTTTATCACACCAAGTAATAACAACATTGTAACAAAGTATACTAGAGCCTCTGTTATCTAAAAAAATTCAAATCATTTAGTCCAGTTTTAAGAAAGTTATTGCGTTTTAGAAAGTGTACGAACATTAATGGGAGTCACTGTATGTCGGAGAATCAGTGTCGGTCAATTCTTGTGGGTTTTCATTGGATGGTTCAGGGTTTCTTCTCGGGCAATTTGACGTTCTTCGTAAAACTCGGGAACTCATTTCTTTATAATATTTAATAAATGTAAATTTGTAACTTTAAATTAACTTTAAATTAATTTATTCCAACAGCTATTTAACTATAATAAACAACATTATAAAAATTGCAATTCTTGAGACAACGAATTCTTCAAGAGAAACTCAACCAAATCTGTTCTTCGATCCGATTCTTCTTCTCTACTTATTCTTTTGAAAATTCTCGCCTCCAACTGAAAGACGTTTCTTAAACAACCACTTCCATTCCCCTCAAAGACTACGTTCAGACGCCAATCTCGATTAATAGTAAAATCTAAAATAATATTAATAATAAAATCTCTGGTAACAGATTTCAAAACAGAAGTAAAACTAAAACTTCACCCCTTAAAATCTATTTACAATGATCGATCAGTCGATTGACCCGACGCGGTCATCATGACGATCAGTCTATGGATTTGACATATATATATGAAATAACTAGGTATTATTTTAGATATCGTTTTACAAAGAGAGCGCGAAAATTTGCAAATATAGTTCATGCTAAGAATTAGATAAAACTGTTGAGTTAGATGCAAGATATGGATGCACTTACCTACGATTATAATTTTCCCGAATGTTTCAACAGGAAGGACTCGCGTCGAGAATAATATCGAGGGTAGTAAAAAAAGTGGACCATTTTTTTCTGGTTGTACGTGACCCTTGAATGGTCCTTCGTCGGTTGCAGTTCCTTGAAACGTTATCCCTTCGTCATATTCGAGATTGCGTTCGCAATCGTTTGCTCTAGTATGCATACAGGTTTAAGCTAGGTAGCCGGTGCACGTGCACGTCCTTCGTGCGCCGCTTGGCGCCGGCCTGGACGACTATAATTGCCGTATTATGCGAGTTCTGCGGGAACGTTCCTGAGACGTGTCGACGTCCAACGATTTTTCGAATTCTTTTCTGCCGCGCCGCGATAAATGTCGTCATTCCTGGCCGAAGCCTACCGCTTTTAATGTAAATCCCGGACCCGATTTTTATGGCGACCGTGGGCGAGCATTCGCCGCATTCCCTTTGAACCGCTACCAGCAACTTTCCATCTTAGTTTTCCGCCGGTCTAATCGATGCGTGGTTATTAGCTTTCTCGAAGGTATTAGGCAACTGTAGTGCAACCTGCTTCGTTATTAAACTGCGGATCTTTATGCAAAATAAAAATCGTCTATCTTAATTGAAAGAAACAGAAATTAAATAACAACGTATTAAAAACATAAATGTATTAATAAAACGTATTAAATAAAAACTTAAGCTTATAAACAAAAATGGACAATTTTGGAAGATGATATACGATTATTCAAGGCTCGCGGTTCATTTTTATAGTCGTCGAATTTTATAGTCGTCTTTATCATAATTGTGTAAAATTCAGTTACCGTTATCCTTCATCAACTCGTTGAAACTTTTAGACAAAGGTTTTAGTTGACATTAAAACAACTATGCAATTTACTGTCTGCTTTTCGCGTTTCTTCTTAAAGCCACGACTGCTATTAGTATTCGCTGTTAATAGGTGACCATAATTTTATCTTTAAATTTATTGGTAATGTTTTAAAGTTTTTTTTCTTCGAATAAGCTGGAAAATAGTATTTTACAATTCAGTAGACTGATTTTTTCGCATTAGATGTACTTTTTAGTAATTCGCGTCTTATCTGTAACGAGTCACTTTCGACCACAGCTGGGATGATTCTAAATAAACACTACTAAACAGCAATAATAGAATGTAAAACACTAGACACACTTTTTAACACCTTAATTTTTTCAGTTTTGAGGCGTTGTGTTTAATACTGAGACGATTATTAATTCATTAATAGGTATTTATCGTATAACCTTGTCTTTCATTTTGCTATTAGTGTATTAAGAATTCGAAGTTTTTCTGTGTAAAGTACTGAAAAATAGCGTTTTTACAACTTGGTAAATTTACTTCTGCAAAATAGAAATGTTTTTGAATAATATTTTACGAATTATCTAATCACGTTCACAACCGAGATGGACCTAAATGTCACAGCACAAAAGTAATGGAACCTAAATTATTGGACACACTGTTTGCACAGAGCTATGATGACCCTTAGTGGTAATATGCAATAATGGAACGTAAAACAGTAGGCAGACTTAAAGTTTTAACTTTTGAAGCATTGTATCCGATACCAAGATAGTCATTATTATTACTTATAATTAGTTAACACAATTTAATATAATATAGGAAAGAGGCAATTAAATTTTTGCCCCTTTTTTTCTAGTGAAAGTTGCTGAAGTTGATATACCATTATCACGTTAGATTTCAGATACGCTTGCGAAATGTCAACTAGTTTTCAAGCAACTCCGATTCAGGTTTAATTATCACCTGAAAAGTTGTTCAACTCGATCCAGTAGGTAGCTGCATAGAAAGCAGCATTTCGACATTTTTCATCGAGACCTTGTGCTGAACTTTGATGTCATTAGGTTCGCTACCGTAGTCCGACCACTTTTCGTATCGGCAGATTTATGTTTTCCCGAATACATCGATTTGAAATACCATCGCGCAAGAAATTCTGCTTAGCATGTGCATTTCAATATTGTCGCAAGGTATTAATCATAACTCCACTTCAAATCGCGATATATATATATGTAAGCTTAGTTGCACCGTTTTTTGAAACATAAACGACAGATATTGAACATATTTCTAACGTAATTTTTATTTAGTTTCCTGATAAACAATGTTTGACAATTTATAATTTCAAGTGACCATTTTACTTTATCATAATAATAATTTTATTAATATATTCGGGTAAAGACCATTTCTAACAAAAGTTTTTGTACTGCCGTTGCACGAATACAATGGTGATAAAAATATATATGTATAATGGTACAATTTAAAAAGTAAAATATAGTGTAATATATATAATAAATATATAGTAGTAAATATATATAGTACAAGAAAACGAATAAATGAAAAATTATCGGTCGTGCAAGTAGTACCGTTGCTAAAATAAAGAATACAAAACAAAGTTTAATAAAAAATGTGAGAAAAATTAGGTTGTAGAATGGTGAACAGCATTCATAACAATAGCAGAGCGTCCAAAAAAAGAATATGACCTACGAAGTTAATTAAGAGACAGAAATTTAATTTTTAATTACTTTATCACTGTAATATTAGACAGTTGCATAGGAAAATATTTTTAGCATTTAAAAATCCTCGCCCCCAAAGAGTTAAATGTACTTGCACTTCTAAAAAAATATTTTCGAGAAAGTTAAAAATATTTATTTGTCGTCCGAAATGAAAATCTGACACCTTTCACTGTACTAAACGCTACATGGGAAGAAGATTTCACAATGATAATGACAATTTTCATAAATTCGAGCATGATCGAAGCTGTCACTTGAGGGGAGGTGCCGGAAACGTATTCGTAGATTTGCATTTCGAACTACAAAAAGCGATATGCCTACGTGCGAGTATGGTGCCGCGTCCTTGCGTTTCCTCTCGACTCTCGAGTAAAGGAACACCACTCCTCTATCCTTCACTCCCAGATTACGTTCACTCTCTTTCCACGCCGCATGTTGCTGGGATCACTGACTCAGTTTTCTACAAGCTCTCGTTTCATTATAAATGCTGTTATTACATATGTACCGAGAAAAACGTGTCAGTGTAATTTCATTACGTCCATTTATTGATGAACGATGCATTTCGAAATGGCAATTTTCCTTGTCTGCTTACATTAGAAAGTAATACATGGATTTGCTCAGGCAATGCCACACACATTCTATTTCGTTCATACATGTTGTCTAGTTTAAGCTTAGTTTAAAATAATACTGCACTTTTTCTAGCTTTGTGATTAAGTGTGATTACTATAATTATACTGTATATGTTCATATTTTGTTTAAATACAACACTTATAAAATATATAATTAATAAAGAATATCAAATATTCACTTTAACTGATTTTCACGAGTGTACTCGTCATAGCAACATTTTGTATTACAACTAGTATACTCAGCAATTAACCGATTTCAATAAAATTTCTAGCGAATACAAAGTAATGTGAATTACTCTACGTATACTTCGTTCATCGATAACTTCGCTATTGCTACAAATTGAATTAATTCTTTTTGTAAACGCATTTCTGAGCTGACATGTTTGATGAAAATATACCAAAGTATTTCAAGTTGTGGACCAGAAATGCCTTCGAGACCTTTTAGATTCTAGACTGCAGATTCGAAAGGTCGCTGTTGCGAAATTGAATCCGGAAACAAAGAGACAGAAAGAGGTATGGCGAGGATCAATCGAATCCGTTGTGATCCAGGTGCCCACAACAGTCGGTAAAACGCCCGGCAACGCAAGGATCGATGGTAAATTGTCGAGAAAGCGTACAGTCGAGATCCACCGAGCGGATAAGATCGCAACGCGGAACGCAGCCGAGCTTCCAGAATCGCAAAGTCCTGTGGCTGGAGCCTTAACGGTTTTCACACGATTTATAAACTATCTGCATAGCGATCTTTATGGGACGAGGACTCGTAAGGACACGTCGGCGATCGTAACAGGTGACGGAAATTTATAAGAGATCGCGGACGGCGATCCGAGCAGGGAAAACTGAAGCCGAGCGATAGTCGTGTGTATCAGCGTCATCGTGCTCGCCTTTAATATGTTAATTAATAGTATAAATTGCTCGACAGCCTGCCGGCTACCCGTTAGAACGTTCCATGCTCCTTTCAGCGAGGCGACGAACTTGCTTTCCGTTCACCTGCGAAAGTGTAACCAACTTGTGTGGTTTCCATCAGAGTTGAGCATTATTAGAATAATTTATCTAGATAATCATTCGAACGAATAAATAATTGAATAATTTTATTCTCAAATAAGTTACTATCACCTTACGTATATATACTAAATGTATACAGAGTGATCTGCGCAACTTGTGCACCTCCTACAACTTCCAAAATATGCATTGGCCAACAAAATGTAAAAGCTGTGTGGTTTAAATGGGTATAATATGTAGTGCATTTATCTTTTTATAGGCTGGAGGTCAATTTTCTTTTCTTAAATGATATTATCAGAATGTAGGTGAATATTGAATTCTGAGTAAAAAGTATTGACTTTTATTATATTTAATGTCATAAGTCTATCATTAGTGTATAATAAAAAATAAATAGACAGAGTAATAAAAAGTGTAAATAAGAGCATTACATATTTAGGCGCCTAGATTTTTTAAAGTGCATCAGTGCATGTACAATTAACATTTGCATCATTTCTTTAAATGGAAATACATATTTTTTATTGCACAAATCGATTCCTCTGTTCATTCTACGTAAAAAATTGTTAGGGTATCATGGCAAAAGAATTATTAAGTCAAATATTGTTTTGATGAACTGTTAATGTCCAATATTGCATAACCGTGTAGTTTAACACAGTTCTCGAAATTTGCGTGGGTCCGAAGAACACCACGCACAAGAATCTTAATCATAGCAGGGAAAATAATTTGCATAACATTATTCAGTCCTGCGTGTCCATCAAACACGTTTTCAGGTCTTCAACAGAAAATAAAAAGCCAGGTATCCCCTTTTTGATGGGTTGTCTTCTATGAATATGCCGCACAAGAAAAAAATCATCAGATATTCTGGTTTATTATGAATTCACCGGTAACTCAGAACAAGGATAAGTCACATGCAGCAACCTTTCTACCGCACGGAATTTACGGTAATATGCAAATCACTGCCGGAATCGAGTAATTAAAATGTCGTCTTTAATCATGTGAATGTGTACACAGTGAGCCTCGTCAAAAGTACCGGATTAAGAAATAAATTAAAACTATTCCCGTTATTCAGAAACGGAGGATAAATATCCGAGTTTACGTTGCGTGAAGTTTGCATCTCACGTTCATAATGAGTACGTTCTTTTCCTTAGTTTACAGTAAATTAGGTGACGCCTTATGTTTACACGTTTTGCAACCACTATTTTTAAGCAAATGTGCCGTCTGTTCGTGAGCAAAACACGTAATTTTAAAGGTGGTTATGGCGCAGTCGATTGAACACGCCTACGATCTGGAGTAGATTGAACTATTGTATACAGGGTGAGCGTAAAACCTTGATCAGGAATACAGATATTCCCTTTCTTGAATAAACTAGAGATTTTCGCTACGCATGCAGCGCATAAAAACCAACTAACTTTACTTGATATATTTGGTATTCGAATTTTCTTCAAAACTAAAACATAATTTGTTTAATTTGAATCAGTCTTTAGGTTTCATTAATTTAAGGATGCTTTACTTGGAAGTCAATTTTCATCACAAGTTTTTAATTTAAGTTTTATTTTATCGTTAGCTTCTTATCAAAGTGTCATAATTTCAGTATACTTTTTTACAGAATTATTACGTCGTGACATACATTACAATATATTCTCGATACACATGCTACGAAATTATTATATCTTGACAATTACAATTCATCGTAAATACTCATACATTTATTGTAAATAATTACACTACAATAGCATCAGTTGATAGTACACTATATGTTTACAATTTATTGTAAGCATTTATGCTACAATTAAAAATTTAATTATCTTTTTACTGATTTATTTACAAAGGTCGCTTTCACTTTGCTGTTATTATTGATTGTATTATATTTACAGTGTTTATGATTTGGAGATATGAGTTACTATAGGCACTATTACAAATGTTTTTATGATTTATTGGAGTTATATTGCCAAATAAACAATTATCTATAAAGCAAACTGGCGTAAAGTAGGATTCGTCTATATGTACACTCAGTACACATACATGACCCAGCCACGTTATCGGCCATAATCGTTGCTGTTATTGTCGTCGGCATCGTTCCGTCGACCAAATTGGCCATTCTCAAAACAATTGCCAGGCTATCATGCTGAAATTTATTGCACTCACGTGTTCGACATTCGTCGCGATTTCGTGGAACAATACGATGGGTTGTCTGATAGGGTTCCCCAGTACATAATATCGGTGTTTATTCGTTAATTTCGCCGCTGTTTCCTTCGTGGGTGTGCCTTATTCCTTCCGTAATTGGCTCATGTCAAATTGAACACTGCAGGGAGTTATGTTCCGCATTTTTCGTGGGTCGGCTCGTGAAAGCTGACTGTAAATCCAAATACGATTATCATACAGACTGCTTTCTTCGCTTGCCGCCAAGAGAAATAATTTGAAATGAGAAATGGAAACGGGTTTGTCAAATTTCGGTTTCACTCTGTTTAAATATCTCAGAATATCTTTTGGTGCGTGTCATGATTTAATGACTTCAACTTCATTCAAAGAACGAGGAGGGATTTTAACGATTTACATTTATAAACATTTTTGGTGTTTCTAGATAATAAAATAAGCGGACACATGTTCACGTCCAAAAACGAAAGACGTAAAAGACAAAATTGTGGATAAAACTCTAAAATTACTTTATATTTATATTAAAAGTTAATTCAATGTGACATTTTTATAAATATAGTTGTACATTGAAGTATGAAAACATATTGGAACATTGTTTTATTTTCAACAGCGTAACGAATTGTTTGATTGCACAATTATTATTATTACTATGTTAATTTTTATTCGTTTAATCGTATCTGTAATTATATAATTTGGTAAATTCTTTTATTTCTTTAACAACCGTTCTCAAATCTCATATTTCTATAAGCGAATACATACCTAGTTACTGTTCGATTAAGTTACATGTTTTGTAAACGTTGTTTAATATTCCAACTGTTCGCAAAAACATGATGTCACACCTGTTAAAATCCTATCTAAATTATAAGAAAATAAATAAATCTTAATTGTTGAATTTGAGACCATTATTATATTGCATTACAATTATTCTTTACTAGACTACTGTTTTTATGCGTTTACGTGAAACTGGATGAACAAGACACAGAACAGATAAGACAGAAGAAGAATTGATAAATAGTGTTGCATCATTGTTCACTGTATTAACAATGTTCAAAAAGGATATAAATTTTTATGTAACTTCTATTTTATACATACAATTCACGACCAAAATTTTTATTTTGCATAATGATTCGCAGTTTATTCACTACAAGTAGGCAACTATCATTTTTTATAGACATTATGAAAATAATCTGAAGTATAAGTCTAATGACCTCGCAGTTAATGCTAAAATAAATAAGCTTATAAATGTTTAAAATGAATCCTCAACTGAATTTTGTGAACATTCTGTTGTTGAATAAAATATTTAGACATTTTAACATGCACAGATAGCTTTGAACTGTTTCTACTTTGTTCCTGGTTTTGGATACTATGCGATGTGTTCATTGCTATTTGTAACTATTTAGAAGAAACCAAATTGCTTGGTGACATTATATAGTAACTTAAAGTACCTAGATTAAGACAATAATGTTGAAACCAGAATCTTCAATGAAAAGAATTTCATGTAGAAAATATCTTATTATACTATACCCACATGTTGTGACCTAAGAAATTGTGATCCCGCAAGTGGTCGCTAATTGCTCTTAAGAAGTTGCGGCAATAAATAAATAAATAACAAAAAGAAACATCTAGATTGTGCATCTGTAAGCAAAATAAACTCATGCCTGCACTCGATCACTTTTGTGCAGCCGAGATAGTATACAGTCGAGTGTTCTTAAACGTCTCGTACATTTTCATCGTTTTCCAGTTCGTCTGTTCACTTCCGTCGTAAATGCATAAAATCCGCAGTCCACTAATAACATTCTATACTACTTTAATACCGAACAAAGTACATAAGCTACATATTCCTTTTTTCTTGTTCCAGGTGAGTCGAGCTAAGCGAGAGCAGGCAATTCGCGATGGGAAGAGAGGATCGCGCGTGATTACGTGTGCGAAGTATGGATATTTCCGGATGAATTAATAACACGGCGAACACGAAAATCTGGTTAGCTGTTGCGTCAGGTATGTACATATAGTATATACATACAGTGAACAAAATTATCATTCGGCCTGCGAAGAACTTCACGGGAGGCTGTTTCACAAGCGATCGATGCGTGAGCGGACGCGTACACGGGGAAAAATGTCTCTTCTTTCATCGTGGTATTTCGCAAAAGAGAAAGACGTCGTTCAGGCGCGTGAACTTTTGAAGAGAGACGAGAAGAAAAATCACGCACAAGCGAAATGTCGCGGCCAGCGTGGAGAGAGAGACCGTGAAGTGAACGTTTGCGCGGCTCTCTAATGAAACGGAGACGGAGAAAGAAAGAAACACCGAAGGATCACGGATTGGGTGTGATCGAGAAAAGTATCCCCTCGGAGCAGAAATTCCTTTTACGATCGTGCGGTTTCGTGTCGACACACGGAGAATACAATCGATGATTACGATCAGCAATGATGGCTCGAGCGTTGCCGTTGCCGGCCGACGATTTTGTCGCGGCTCGCCGGAAGACAATCGTGAAAACCGTGTGCTGACCCGTCATTCCAGCACACCGAATCGTTAATTCGCTTTAATGGCGCAATTATTGCGATTAGAGAGCTAGAACCGATACTTTTAATACTGCGATGTTGCTAATTTTCGAGATGTAACTGCTCTTTGACCAGGTTTTAGGAATGCAGTTTTATTGCAATTTATTCAAATTCAAACAATTTATAATGATAGTATTCGAACACCTTTTAACACTCGAATGGCAGACCCGTTTCATAAAAATGTAACTAACAATGAGTATATATACTTAGGGTCAGTTACGTGTAGACTGCGAATGTTTATGCAAAATAAAAATTGTCTGCTTTACTTGCCAGACATAAGAGCAGAGCATAATATTCCTTTCTTCTCTAGTAATTTTAATAAGATCATATTAATATATCAACAATCTTATTTTCTTTTCATCTTTTCACTGCCATAATGAAAGACATGAATATTTAAACCAATTTCAGGAATTAAATAACCAAATAGCAATATTTATACTTTGCGCTTGGAAATTGATCCAAACCTCGTAGTTCAAGTGTTGAAACGGAATAAGATTTAAAAAATTGAATTGAATGACTTGAATCTTTTGGAAAAGTTAAAACTACTTTACTCGGCAGTGTCTAAAAACTTCTGAAAAGCTAGAATTACTTGGACTGACACAAAGTATGAAAATGTCACAAATGGGCATAATTAACTTTATATTTATCGAATAAGTCATATTAAATTTTTATATACTTTTACTTTGTTAATTTTTTAATATAAGATTTTAATGTCCCTTATTCGATGAATATAAAGTTAATTATGTTCGAAAACAAACTAAAGGCACAACAATTGGTCACCCCACAGTAACTAGTTCGACTACCCCATTGTTTTAATTGGTGTTATAAGCTCAGATAAAATAGTTTGACACCATAATTGTTCAATTATTTTATTATTTCATACAGTTGCAATTTATGTTAAATTCTTTGTACATATTGTCTAGTAAACTAGTTTCCGTAGCAGCTCATAAAAATTTCAAATTATTTCATCCAATAATTATTCCGTTTGGAAAAGCCACTGAGCCACTATGTACAATTTTTTCAGAATAACCAATGTAACTATAGTGCCGCTAAATATTATCGTGGAGATATAGCTTATAATGAGATCAAATATTACATTTTAATTGTCATTAGTAGATCTTGATATAAAATGAAATTTTGTTACTTCCCTACAAGACAAAGAAAATAAGTAAGAATGGACTTTCTCTTTTAACCTTTGAACGGCCAACCGTTTCGCAGAAATGCAGAGAATCAATACTAGGTCATAAGTACAACCCACACTACATACTATTATCTAATATATTATACTTCATAAGGAATCTCTCTATAAAAATTTCTAGACTGTGGATCTTTATGCAAAGTCTCACTTTCACACGTCATTTTACAAAAATTAAAATTACAGTAAAGTTTACTTCATCAATTAAAAGATCACTCATTGTATGAAGATAATGCAAGTATTACATCTTGCTGATTTATACTGCTTTTTGCATTTTAAAAATCTGCATATGTGGCAAATGAGTAAAGATTTGCATTATGAAAATTGCACGTTGTTACATTTAATGAAAAGAAACTAGATTTTGGAAGAATAAATAATTATTCTTTATTAATTCAACTCCACCCGAAAGTTAATAATTGTAGAAAGTGCACTTCGGGATAATATTTTTCTTAAATTCTTTTATTTAATATGCATAAAATCGTTAGTAACGTGTCGTCTGCAGATCTCTATATGCATTTCTATCATGCAAATATTTTGTAAAAATCATAAAAGTTAAGTCTTGGTAAAATTTGTAACTATTTTATATCGCTCATAGTCTGCTGAAATCAAAATCATGTCTTACTTAGCCATCGTTTCTTGAAATACACACAACATGTACTTAATAATACAATGTATAGCACAGCAATATGTATAATCAGATTGCATTTTGACCAGTTTAAAATTATTCTAGTTTAAAACCTGGTACTCTAACCATTAAAAGAGAATGCGATACGTTTCGTAGAACTGGTTTAACCCTGCTGTTCTCCTTAATTATCGCATGCATAATTGTTTCGCGTTACAGGAACTTGACATATAAAATGTGAAAACTTAGACACACGAAAGATCTATATCATTACTTTTGATTACTTGAGAGAACCTGGCTTTATTTACGCGATACGATTAATAGTAGTTTAGAAATTAGAAATCATTTAAATAATTGCAATAGAATCTCTTTAAAAAACAGCAACGTCTAGAAATGAAAATTTCGATTTCTGTAAAAAAAACTCTTTCATCTAAACAAAGTTCATTTAGTTCAGTTTTGAAAAAGTTAGACTGTGTTAAAGAGTATCCACATATTGTATTTGTCCCTGATGGTGTACTATACAATGATAAGAAGTTGCATAAAATGTGTCACACCTTGGTAGTTGACCTTTAACCCTTTACGGTCGTATGTCTACTCTTAGCCACCAAAGCTATTTATTTAAACATATTATCGTGTTACATATATCCTTATGCATATATACTTAATCTTGTATATTATGTATTACTGTTCGTTCAACGAAAATTAATTCCGATCAGCATGACACCTGTGTATAAACTTAATGCGACTACAAAGGGCTAAATTAATAGTCTTAATCGAAAACATACAGCGATGTTAACAACAGCATCCAGAAATTCTATTTCCAGCGAACAAAACTGTAGGAACACAATTAACTCTACAACCGTCGAGGTGAGAAACCGAAACAAGTTTGAAAATAATCAATGTAAGTCGATCTGAAATTATCAAGGCGATTCCGTTTAATAGTATGCGTGTGTACTCGGCCAACCATTGTGTCTCAAGGTCAGTTGACAATCAAGGTTCCAGTGCGCTATCGTTCGCATTATCTCAAGAATTCTATTCATGTTCATTTTGCGTTTCGTTTATCAAATGATTGTGCCGTCGTTCGGTTTCGGCAATAAGAAAGGCTGGAAACGCATCTCGATCGAAATTTCATTTCGCACAAAGGACGACGGCTGGTACGCGACAGAGACGGCAACGGCGACGGCAGATAGACGATCGATCGATCCGATGTTATCTAGTCGAGGACACGTGTATGCAGTTTTATTCGCGGCCGGCTGCACGCGCATGCAACTTACTCCATATGGCAGACAGGACCGAGCCACAAAGGCATTCCTATCGGCGTATTGTGATCTCGACGATTTCTCCGGATCCACCGGTGAGGATCCGCGCTTCGTGACCATTCCACGACTGTCCTTGAACTCGTCCTCAACAAGGACTGAACCGCTGAACCTGCTTTCCTTCATGTCCTCGCCTCCTGCACTTCCACCTCTAGTTTCCCTACGCCTCCTTCGCGTCTTATCTTTACACTCGTTTGCATTTAAATAGGTGCACGGGGGCCACACGAGGCTCCTTCCTAACAGCAGGTAACAAATAATCGCGTGTCTCGATTATCTCGAAAATAGAGCAACACGACACGTTTCCAATATTTATTTCAAGAGGACAGCTCACCGTAACACGTTGCAAATTAGGTAATTGCATGAAAGACTTTCTTTCAACATTCGTGCACTCATCGGGTACGTCTTACATTTTAGAAAATTTACTTACAATTTCGTGCACAATTTATTTTAAATTATTCAGATTATGAATAAATAAACTGCGAATTCAATGCATAAGCGACGAAACGTTGGAAGAATTTAGAGATGTGTCGTATTATTTTTAGCTTATCAATTCTCTTAACCGTTTGGAGTAAATATTCGGACGCTTTTAAAAACAGAATAACTTGTTTAAACTTCTATCAAACAACTTGAATTTTCTTCAGATCTTAAATGGACTGATCTGCTGATGGTACTGTGTAAAAAGCTTTTTGTATATGTTGCAATTGGTTGGAATAATAAAAAATTGATAGAAGTTGCAGACGTCTGTTATCCTTTTACCGAAGCCAATAGGAAATTCATCTAATTGATATGAAAATTCTTCTGTGCTTTCATAGTCTTTGAAATCTGTGTAAGAATTTTGTATTCCTATATATGCATATATATGATGACAAAAAAATACGTTAGTATACATTAATAGTCGAATATTATATTACTATTACTGAAAAGTGACTTACATGATCATTAATGAAGTTACGTTAATATTACTATAACTATTATCAATTTTACTTTATTGAATAAAATTACATTCATATACATGCATTATACATATAATATTGCTGTTACCATTATCAATATTAGCTCATTGAATAAAGATGCATGTATCTTTGTTGTATCTAATGTCACTTATATTAATTATTGAAACATATATCATTATTGTATCTACTGTATCTTTATTCAATAATAAGGTAATATTGATAATTGTAACAGTAACATGAATGTAATTTTAATAATAATAATAATAATAATAATAATAATAATAATAAGTAACTTTTCTGTAATAATAACATAATATTCAATTATTGACGTATTCTTTTAGAAATCAATTTCTATTTCACTTCTGCTTATTGTAACGTAAGTAGAAGACTAGAAGATAGTAGAAAACTAGTAGATCATTTCGCATAATGAATAAAAACCAATTAAAGTCGAAGTACATTAATCATTAATTACATGGTACTCAATTACGGAAAACAACAGTAAAAATATTTACCGTTGAAAGCTACATTTCTATTCGTTTCCTACACTAAAGGCAATTATGTTAAACACACATATAGATTGTAGAAGATGTGGGTAAAAAGTAGGAAAACATAGTCTCTTTGAAACAAAACGAACTGAAGCGAATATTACGCTTGAAACCCGACGAAATTTTTCCACTGTTAAATTATAATGCTGCTTTCTTAACGAATAGGGGCTTCCTTATGTTCCTTCCGCGTCGTCTCACGAACCTACAACCGTATGTTACGATTAATTATAATAAGTACAAATTTCGTTAACCAGCACTTAACCAGAGTGTCTGCGTGTACGATGCTCGAACGATTCCGGCAGTGCTTTAAAAGATGTCTTCCTGTCGCTACGCGATTTCACCAATTCCACATAAGTACACGGAACCACTATTGCAGAACACTTAATTTGAGCGACCCGTCAAACTCTCAGAATACTAAAATGACCGACATACTTCGCAATATATGAATCCAAAGCAGCTGCGACTGAGCTGTATCTTTCTGAAGATTACGCGAGCAATCATTCTCTTCCTACGTTTTCCGCGACTCTCCTTTCCTTTGGGGATCGGGAACCTTTCCTTCTTATCCCTTCTGCGTTATGTTCGTATTTAAACTGCAGAGCTTTGAGCAGGATGGAAGTTCTCCGCGTCTCTTGCAACGAACAGATCAAACTTGATTTCCTTCTTTAGTCCAATCCTTCCGAACCAGTCCAATTAACTGGTGCCTTTACAACTTTTATTTAAATATTGTTGAAATTTTAAGTACTCTATCATACGAAATGATGAGATAAAGTTTTGTAATCCAAGCATACGTTATAACAAAAGTTTTGGAAAGTCTAAACTAGAAAGTATTGATTGCAAAATGCAGGAGCCTTCGAGATATTTATTTATTTTCTTAATAATTTTAGAGGCTTGAAAATAATGCAGCATTACATATTTTTAAATTCTTTGAATGCTTTCACTGCATTTAATTTTATCTACTCATTTTTATCATAAATGTATAAAATCCGCAGTCTAATTATGAAGTAGCATCTGTCAGTCACGTTTAAGACTTAATGTTAATAAGTTGATAATAATATGTCGACATTCTTAATTAGTGTTTTGAATTTGATCTACTCGCTTTTGTTATATACAATTTAGTTTCCGTTTTTATTAGATAAAGATATACATTATGTGTATCTACAATGTTAATAAAAACTGCATTTTTTGGCAAGAATTAAAGGGTTGGGATCGGGATGGGATTAAACTTTAAGATCGAAGCGATAAATTAAAAGTTCGTAAAATTCGGATATCTAAACTGTTAATCTTGCAAAATAAAAATTTGTACAACAATCTTACAGAATAAGAGTTAATTAAAAATGCATTTCTTCTTTTAATAGTATCACTAAAGTCTAATGACGTTACTTACCCACTTACGCCGTACAAAAATAAAATTACTTAAGAAAAAATTGAACTTTTCAGTTATTCCTATTGTAGGGTTTTTCTTTTCCGAGTATGAAAGGTAGACTGATCGAGAGCGAGTGTCGTTAAATGCTAAATGAATGGGACAGATGGTGGCAGAATGTTTAGGCAGCTTCGGGTGACCTGAGTTATTATTGTTTAGGTTTCTCGAAGTCCTGCGTGGCCGAAAGATAGAGCGTGAGTGAGTGATCGGGAGATAAAGGAAGAGAAAGAGAGAGAGAGAGAGAGAGAAAGAGAGAGTCAGGATAATATATAAAAAGGCTGGTAAGGGCGGAACGAGGGAGAGTATGATTTGTTGTCGTAGTTGTTGCCATTGTGAAGTCGTTGTTGAAGTCATTGTCGTTGTCGTTGTTGTAGTCGTTGTTGTAGTCGTTGTTGTAGTCGTTGTTGTTGTTGGAATCATTGTCGTTGTTGCTACCGTGTCGCTATTGTTAGTAGCTTTGTTGTAAGCCGTGGGGAGTTGTTGATAATAAACTATACTGTTATTGTTATTTAAAGACGTGTGTCGTTTTCTTTACCATATTACCACGGAGTCTCGTGGGATTTATTAAACCTTAGAAAATAATCCCATACTATTATTTGCAACATGTCCAGGAAATTGATATTTCACATGAAAATCCGCAATTAGTACGTATCACTGAACTGTGTATCTTTATACGAAATAAAAATTTCGCTTGTGAATAACGGTAGCAATGTAGAAATGTTCTTTTTCTGTAACAATTTTAGTAAGTTTTAGATAACATAGAGACACTCTTAAACTCTTAATCTGTCTGCTGTTTTACATTGTGTCAATAGATCTTTTTATCACATATCCATACAATCCGCAGCCCTGTTATCATGTACAAAGACGTACAAAGTACATTCCCAGAAAGCAAACTTCATCCCTCGTAGTTGAACATTTGCCAGAACCTCCAATCTGTCGCGCGCTAATCCTCGAGCGGTCTACCACCCCATGACTCGATTAAATGCTAACGAACGCACTGTGAAGCTCGCCTCAATAATTGAAACGTTGGATTAACTTGCCGGTAAAATGGAATTTTCAATGGCGCCGATTAATGATCTAGAAGTCGGAACAGAAGGACGTGTGGGATCAAGGAGAAAGGAGGAGGAGGAGGAGGTCGTAGGAAAAGGAAATAAAGGAAGAATGAGTGTGGATATGGAAGAAAGAACGAAAGGGTAAAATATGAGTAATAAAAGGAAAGTGGAGTCACTGCCAATAAGAGCGACGCTGGGTGGAATCCACAGGATAGATGGAATGATAGACCAGACCTCCCTCTTCAGAAGAAAGAAATATAAACAATTACAAACGCAGAAGAGAAATAGAAAAAAATCCCTTTATTTGAAAATAAAGAGGATGCAAAGTGCAATGTAAATAAAAATAAAAGCGGTAAAGATAAGCATATAGGCTTATAGGCAAATATAGGCTAAATTCGAACAAAGCCAACCTTAGTGCAAAGCGAAGATAATACTTGAAACGTGAATTAAGCGTTAAATATTTAATGTAAAACTAAAAGTCAATGATAATTAGGTACCTGAGTCCACTAAAACTAAGAATGACTATAGGAATATTGTTATATTTTTGTATGAAAAACAGTGTAATAGGATCATTAGGTAACCTGGACACTTTAAATAAAACAAAGAACAAAGGAAGTACAGGAACACTTATCGTTAGAGCTGCGGGTGTACTAGAATTTCGAGTCGAGTCAAGCGACTAAATTTTCCAAATTATTCAAAATCGATGAACTGTTCGACAAAGCGCGAGTTATCCAAATACGTTTGTGGAGGCTATCTCCAACGCTTGGCAGCAGATGGATACTTTTCCCGCAACTACCTGATCCGTTACAATTTCTATGACCGAATTCACTTTATGGGGATGAACACTCATACACAAGACACTTGTAAATATAATTTGTTATCTTAATTTGTTAATGCATCTGAAGAAATTTGTAGACGCTAATATTGATGTAATATGAGAAAAATCAACGAAAAATGCAATTTAATTTTTAAAATTTCTTTAGATGCATTAACAAATTAAGATAACAAATTATATTTACAAGAGTCTTATACCTAACTGTTCATCCCTATAAAGTGAATTCGGTCATACAAGTTACAACCAAAAAGATATATATTATAAACAAATCAAAAAATCATGTAAAACACATATATAAAACAACATCAATCGTAAATAAGTAATAATTTTTAAAATTTCAGACTTCTTGAAATATATTATTAAACAATGGAGGTATAGAACTAAAAATAAAAATTTTTTAAAAATTTATTTTTATAACTTTTTAACTTAATTTTATAAATTGTCCGAATATTTGTGCGGCGTGAAAATTCGATGCTTTTTCTATATTTTCTCAATTATGTAGGTAAGGTTTTGTAGTAAATCGAAAGTTTGTTGCATTTTTACATTTATACATATACTCTAATATTTCATGAAGGATTTTTTCTTTTCAATATATATTTGTTTACGTATATGACGTGAAGTCAAAGTTAAACCAGTATCCGAATACTTTTGGGTGTCACTGTATGTAGTTTACATGTAAACTTCATAGACCAGTGTATAGTTTTATTACGAGCTCTTAGCTTTCGTACTCGTTCCCTGTATTAACGGCCGCCCTACGAGAAATAAATGTCTCAGCGTAATAAAGGGTAATCAATAACAAACTTCTCGGCTGAAATTGAAATTTTCAAGTAATTTGAAGACTAGAGATCGATTCGAACATACTCGAGTAACAAGACAAATTCGAAGGCCCGACTCGGTTCAGCTCTTGAAATCTAAGTACTCGACACATCTCTAAGTAACACAGCGTTGTTTCGAACCGCGCAAAGAAATTGCTGGAAATCGCAGCAATAAGAGAACACACTTGCACGATACGTATTACACGCGAATAAATAAGCGCAAACTAACCGATCCGGTCGTGCACACGCACGTTCGCGCGGTACGCACGCTAAGCGTACGAGCGAGCGCAACGCCTTCTCCGACGCGGCGGGTTGCGAGTCGGCTCCGCTCCGATCCGCTCCGATCCGCTCCGGTCCGATCCGTTCTGCGTCGCCAGTTGAAGCTGAAAAAATCGGCCGAGGAATTTCTGTGCGGCAAGGACGACGATAAATCATAAAATATCTGTAAACGGTTGCCAGTGCAACCGACGGGCCGCCCGCTCTCTTTGCTCTTTTATATAATACCGGCGCGCCGGTAGAACACGAGCGGTCGTATGTCGAACCAAACTACGTATTACGTCGAACACATGTACAGGAACGAACAAGACCGGTGAAGAGGTGCTGCGGGGTGCTACCGGATGCACTGGCGATGCACTCACTGCGTGTTACTCGATCAAGGGTCAGCCACTGGCCACATCGGAACAATGCGCTCGGTGACGCGCCGCTGATCGAGCCATTTCGCGGGAACACGGAGGTCGATGATATTACCGCAATTACTTTGTTGTGTTGTCAAGCGTAATTGCGTTGCCCGCAAGGCGATTATTGCCGGCGACTGTCTGTTTCCCGTGGGAGACATGGAGAGTCATCGCTCGCTTGGAGATGCTCGGATCGAATCGCGGTGGCTGTTTGCAACGATATTTACTTCAACTGTAATTATATTTTATTCAAGTATATTTACGATCAATTCCGTCAAGGGAAGATTTGCCGAAGATGGTACCATGACACAATTATTTAGTTACTAAATTGTACAATATATAAATTTATAATATGAATTAGTTTGGCTGTTGGAAATGTCTAACCCCTTTCAGTATGATTTCTTCTAGAACTGCGTTAATTAGCACTTCTTTTCTCTTAATAATTCCTCTGATATTACTGTTTCTTCCTTCATTTACATTCTTGGATTTTGGTAACAAATTCATTCAATTTTTAGTGGATTATATATAAAATGTTCATCACCAGTCTGATTCGATGTTGTAGTATAAGGGACTAGGAGTAGGTTCATGGAACGTGTCATTTTGATAGTAGATACGAACAATAGATTCTTCCTAGCTGTATGACAAGTTGTTTATGACTCGACCTAATATTTACTCAGATTTTTGGCGATTCTTATTATAATATATCTTGTCATACAGCTAGGAGGAATCTATTGTTCGTATCTACTCATTGTGAGTTACCAAGGCAAACGAGTTTCTACCTTTCATTAACACGTTGATAAGGGTTAGAGATAGAGGTTCAAAATAAATAAAATAGAAAAGGAAACGAACAAATAAATAAAGAAAAACAAAATAAATGATTGATAAAGGAACGGAAGTTATTTATCACTCGACTGAATATATGATCGTTATTTTTATAAATCCAAATAAAACAGAAGCTTTTAGTATACAAGAGTGCTGCTAAGGATTGCTTAGCCGGGGTTTATGGCAGGGGGCTATGTGCTTGGGACCTTTGAAATTGGCTAAGGTATGGGTCTGTCATCAGAATTTTGGTAAACGACACTTCCGACAGTCCCCGTGCACAGGGCTTCAGCCATTGAAACGTGTAACAATGACCAATTTTTGGTCGAAATTCGTGAAAAATTGTGATTTTCGCGATCATTTATTGTAACCAAGAGATATCAAATGCATTTTCTAAATTTTCATTATAGGCTTTTTTATTCCAAGTAATAGTCAAATTTAAAAAGAATATTTCATCCATTATACAGTAGTCCTTCTAAAATTTACAGAAAAATTCAAATCATTTAGACCAGTTTTAATAAAGACCATTTTAAAAGTGTTAACGCAATTTTGCTCCCCGCAGTTACAATTAATTTTAACGGAACATACATTTTAAAGTAATCTCTAATTTTTCTTTCGATTCTGGAAGACTAACTATGCATAGCTGTGACGAAACACTGATTCCGATAATCACGGTTAAGATAATTGACGCTTTGCTCTGCAAGAGAAGAACAACGAGATGAAAAAGGAAGTACGCGTAATATAATATGCAGTTAAATGAAAATGTCTGTTTCTCATTCATTTCATCCGCCATTCGAATCGAAGTTGAACGAAAGAACTGGGAAGGTTTCGACACAACGACGCGACGTAGTGATCGACAGGCGGAAACTGCGAGCCAGGCAGGTGCTTAAATGTAGCCGAGGCAGGTTCAGGAGCTGGAAACTGGTCATTAACAGGTTTCACGAGCAAGGATATGGCTAGACAAGGAACAGTTCTTTTTTATTTCGGCCTTTTTCTCGGGGAAAAAAGAAATTGACTTGTTTCGTTGTGGTAGCTAAAAGTTACTACTTCTGCCGCCGCCTGCTTCCGACATTCTGGAATAGAAACTTCGTGTTGCGAGTTAGGAAGAACGAGAAGTCAGGTTGTTGCAATAACTTTATTTTGCCGTAGTAAACACCTGTCCAGTTCCATTATCTTTTAAGGAATGAGATTCATGACATAAATATTTTCACGAAGCTGAATTATAGATTTCGTTAAAACCATTATTTCAAGTCACGCATTGCTATTTGATTCATTTGTCTGTTTAGCATTTAATATTTAAAAACGTGAATTTACGTGAACATCGGTACTCTATTGATCAGCTATTTGAGAAATTATTTTGTCTTAGTTTTCGCTCTTATTACGAAAGTATGTGTTTCAAGCGTGTCAATTATTTTAGACAATGTGAAGAATCATTGTACTTTAAAAAGAAACTTATTAAGTAACCTCTGTACTAAAACTATTCAACTTTTTTCAACGTATGTATTTTTAATTCTTTCGATGCAGACTAAAATGAAAAAGTATAGTAGAGGGCAATGTTCACATTTTATGTTATTTTTATGTTTTTGTATTATATTCGTATAATATAAATATAAATATTCGTACTATTAAACAAGTATATGACT
Source organism: Augochlorella aurata (assembly GCA_028455555.1). Lineage (NCBI taxonomy): Eukaryota > Metazoa > Arthropoda > Insecta > Hymenoptera > Halictidae > Augochlorella > Augochlorella aurata. The sequence goes on from CM052160.1 coordinate 1,190,045, forward strand.
GAGTACGCTTACGATTATTCATAATTTTATTTATTGTTTTCAAGGTCTATTTCCAGATATGCTAGTTTTTGTATAGAGCTCAGCGAAACCTTCAACAATTTAAATTAATTGTTAGGAACTAGATCGTCAAGTAACAATATTCATACTCTATGCCGAAATGAATCCGAGTCGCGCGCCGTTCATGTACAGATCTGCGTTTCGTTGCGATGTTTTCGTGTTCTTTTCACTTTCGCTATTTATCGATTCTGGTTGCGTTCCACATACATATTCGTCATTGCTTCGGTTCTTTCTTCATTGGTTGTTGATGGTGGTTGTTTCATGCTGCAACGTCCAATCGGTTTGTAATTGTATCGGAAAATCCTCTTAACTGCAAAAGTGAGAAACTGTTTTCGAGGAAATACAGTTGTGTACATAATTATGGACTTAAAGTAACTTTTACATTATTACTGACATCTGAACGAAAACTAACAAAGTACCATGTTTGTATATTTCTATTTTCTGTTATTTCTAGTATATAAATATACAAATATGATACTTTATTAAATTTTGTTTAAGTATCACTAAAAATATAAAAGTTACTTTGGTATACAGGGTTTTATCTTATTCTGCACATTGAAATGTCTTCGTTATATTTTACGATATAAAAAATATGTTAAGACAACTTTGTTTAATTCATAGTTAAGAACATTATAGCTCATGTTTTCATAGGGATTAATATGCAAAAAATGACGGTGACCAACCTTTGAAAACTAATAACCTTGTGAAAAAAAACATGAGTCATAGTATTCTTAGCTTTGAACTAAACAAAATTGTCCTGATACATTCGTTTATACCAGCAAAAATAACAAAGATATTATAACGCAGGCTGAAATAAACACCCTCTATATTCTGAGGTTGCAAGCAAGAACGCCGCTTGTCACATGTTTTCACTTTCGAGATATTGTCGTTCAAAGTTCTAATCACTAACGCTTCATATTAGTAGTGCTTCAAACTACATAGTTCTTTTGAGCCTATCGAATTTGCTTTCACGATGTTTTGTCTGGTAAGTACGTAAATCCTACATGCAATCCTATATTCAACGAATGCATCAACTTAAATTTTTTGAAATTGTGGCATGCGGCGTTATTCCTTACAGGCACCAAATTATTTACACCACTGTGAATTTGAATTCTTAAGCAGGTTTTCTATATGCGAAAGTAAAAACTTCGATTTTTTTATTGCATTATCTTGAAGTTTCAATCCTTGAAAAGATGTTTGCATAGCCATTTGATGGGGTTCGTAAAATTGACTGAAATATAGATACTTGATTCTTGAAGCGAATGATTTTATACAGGGAAACTTTAAACACGTTGTTACAAGGACCAAGCGGGCTCACGTGGCCTTAATTTGACGCGATTTTTGATATTTTAGTAAGTAATGCGTGAACCAGCCGAGTTTATTTGATCACGGAGTATCACTAGATAATGTGAGGAGGTTTCGCGAACTAGCCGATGCTTCTTTTATCGCCGGGGCGTCACTTGGTGTATGGTGAATATTTCGTGAACTAGCCGATGCTTATTTCGTCACCAAGGCGCCACTAGATAAGGAATTGGGTTTCGTGAACTATCAGATGCTTATTTCATCACCGGGGTGTCACTAGATAGGTGAGGGATAGAGTTTTGAATTGAACGACCTTGTAACTTTTCAAAGGAAATGAAGATATACTTCGAGCAGCAAAGATGTATCTTTGTGGGTTGTACCAACTACTGCTTCGAATTAGGAAATGGAATAATGACATTTGACAAATGAATAGACTGGTAAAAGGTAGTATATTACAAGTTCTGCGTTTATTATAGATGTATACGTGTGAGTGTAAGTGTATCGCAGATTCTAAATCACGCATTTAGTTGTACGGACGGGTACAGAGTCGACGGGGGCTTGTAATATCGTGACGATATACATATTCGGTTTGAACTGCTCGAAAAAGAATTAAACTCAATCTTGCTAACGTTTCTTCGTCGTAAGCTGACTTAAAACTAGCCCGCTTTTTGTTGCGTTTGTGCCCTTTATACAGGGTGTCCCAAAGATGTCCAATAATGTGGAAATGGAACGTACCTGAGGTCATTTGAAGTAACTTTTTCCTTAGCGAAAATGCAATCCGGGGCTTTGTACACGAGTTATTAACGAAAAACAGTGACCAATGAGAGGTAAGCTCGGCTGGTATGGGCCGGTTTCGTTGATTGGTTCGGCCGCCTCGCGCCAGCGAAGCTCGCCTCTCATTTGTCACTGTTTTTCCTTAATAGCTTATTAACGATACCTCGGAGAAAATTTTTGTAACGGAAAAAGTTGTTTGAAATGATCTCAGGTATCCCTCATTTTCCGATTGCGAGTAACTTTTGGGACACCTTGTATACTCAAAATTTCCTTGAAATACGGTAGTGGGAGATGACTACATGTGCCTAAATTGTAGAAACGTAACCCCTGGATGATGCTATGACTCACAAACATGTGAAATAAATCCTTTGGCCGGCCACAGCCAGCGTATGCACAGGAAGAAGCAAAAAGAATGTCTGGAAAATTCGTCTGGATGTGTTTTTCAAAACAGCGTCCACGATTTCTCAAAAACCGATTGATCGATTATAACTGAACTTTGCACAAATATTCAGTATTCCTATGACTATTGATCCAGAATTACTAAAAAATCTACACCCCTTCTATTGTTTTCATACTCACATCATTAAAAAAATAAATGAAAGAATCGACAAGTTATGTAATATGTGAAGTCCGTAAATTTTTATTTATCGATATTTTGTCTTTTACCTAGTTCATGCCAAAGCTGTACTCATACTTCAAAGAAATATTAGTTATTTTTTTCGTTTCTGATAACAAGGAAAGCCTGAATTATTTCAATCACCTTTAGACAACTGCCTGTAACACTCGCATTCTTCTATCCTTCCTAATGAAAATTTCGAAACATGTGATCCAAGGTTGTACAAATAAAACCTATCGATCCCAAATCGCAAGCTCTTAAAGACTCTTCACAACAATTCTTCCAAAATATGAAGAAAAATCGAGCCAGATGTCTTCCCTCGAAGGTGGCGAAGAGTGAGACACGAACGATCTCATAGTGCGTCTGCTTGAAATCAGATACTATATGATAGACAAAACATCTTCAAAAGCGCTAGATTCTCCATAAATATCGGGAGTTGGGTGACTGCGGAGGCACCGGAAGTATTCGCATTCTTTCCTTCGCGTGCTCGCTAAATCATCGGCGACGGTTTCAACTGGTCCGAGCGTGGCCGGTGGAAAAAGGACGGACAACGTGTCCCGAACTGGTTCAGCAACAAGCGGTCAACACTTGAGCGGACACCGGGCGCAAGAAAACTGTGCCGGCCGCGGCCGAACGAGCGAGTGCGCAGCGCAGCGTCCCGCGGCGCGCGTCAGAACGAGTTTTCAGGCCGATCGCTGGGAAAGATGCGATACGGACTATCCTAGGACCCTACCGGAGAGAGCACACCGGGCTCTAGGACCTCACCGATGCACACCGAGACGACTACTCAGAATCGGCGAAGGACAGCGTGTCCGGTAGCCGTTGGAAACGTGACCGGAAAGCCGTAGAGGTTGCATGGGGTCCTGGAGAAAATAAGGAACGAGCCTCGGGAACCGAACAAAACGGCTAATGGCCGGCCCGTGAGAAGCGAGCCATTCGAGATTGAGGCAAGAAATGATTTATAAGACACCAGTGTTCCACTCGATAGCCTGTAAACGATGCTCTGCACGTGGACAGGATCGTTGCACTCCGAGGGATGGGACCAGAGCCACGCAGGATAATTGCCACGCTATTTAGCGAACGCAATAACGATGTTAGTTAATTGTTACCTTACTCTCCTTGTTATTTTATCACTAGCCAGCAGTTCGCATCGAAGGTTCGCAGTTAATCGCTAACGCTCGCATCGAGAGAAACTCGAACGCCAGCTGCTTCTCCGGAATTGTGTATAAATAACACTGTCCAGGTTGATTTAGTGCTCTAGAGGGCGAGTTTTGTAGACTCTAATGCGTTCTTCACAAATTAAAGAGACTTTCTCTCCTGACCTAGTGACTACTGAAAAACATCCTATTTTTACTATAGACTATAGGATATTATTTAATATTCCACTTTGTGATATTTACTTAGATCAATCATTGCAAGATTCTTCTGATCCCAATGTACCTTTAAAAAATTGTATTGAATCTAATCCTCCGAATACAGTTGCAATATACATGTATACCGATGATAGTGTAATAGAAACTCTGAATAGTGCTGCAATATATTGCTCACAACTAAATATTTCCCAAAAATTAGTTTAAATACACACATGTCAATCTTTACGGCAGAATGCTGCGCCATTAACCGAGCACTGAATATTACCAACTTATATAATGATATGAACTTCCTCATCTTCACCGACTCTCAAAGTGTAATCAAGTCAATGCAGGAGCCTACTTTCAGTTATAGTATCAGTACTCAAATTATTGAAATTGAAACAAAATACAATCTAAAATACAAAATAAAATGTATTATGTTATTTGGCAATTAAGACGTATACGTCATCTTGTGAAAAGACAAAGATTATTTGGTAAAATAGAGAGTTAAATTCATCTTTGTTAGAAATATGGTTATTCCTACTAAATCAGCGTGATCTAGTTATTTTGTGCAGGACTGGCCCATGCCGCCATACTAGTGATTTGCGCGTGTGCTGATTATTCATTTTGTTCCGTTTGCTCTCCCTCTTCCTGCCTTCCTTCTTCTCGATTCAGCAGTCGTGCGCGCAACACGTGGTCTAGCTCCGTCGTTAATATTATCCATTTGTACTTCGTGTTGCATATGTACACATTATTATATAGTTATCTTCTCAAGTAACAACAATTTCGTGTATTCCACCGCAAAATCTTGACGGATAATCTTTAAGTTAATCAAGCCATATATTTTTCGGAAGTCGAGTGTTTATTCACATGTGTAACTGTCAGCCGGATGTCGAGGTATAAAAATAGAGATGGGTACTTATGTAGATAACCTCGACAGCTGTTTTAAGAACCAGACGCGTGTAACTACCGTAATACTTGTACTTTGTTAGTTTAACTGTTCCAGCCCGAGGTTAGATTATGTCAACTTGAAATTGTTTTCGATATAGATTCTGTAAGAACTCGCTTAGCTTTTGAAGTATGAGCAGGAAGGCTTTGGTATATTGGAAAAAGTGTCCAACACCTTTTAGCACTAATATAATTGTTATTAAAATTGCGTTAAAGCCTACATGAGTGTAGGATGGCGAGTATTTGTGTGAGTGTGTGAAGTACGACTGACGCCAATGAACGATATGTAGAGTGAGAAGGGACCGTGCGAATGGGACTTGTGCAGCAGTGTGTTTGTTTCCTTAGATTTAGGTGAAAGTGCGAGTGGTCGTTTTCGGAATGTAAGAGTGTGTGAATGCGTGCGCCAGGGCTTTCCGGGATGAATGCAGCGATAGTCAGGGAGTGTAATTTGTTTCTGCTATCTTACAAGTTAATATTCCTTAACAATCGATCCCTACAAAATTTTGGGTGCTCTCCGTGATATCTCTACATAAGTTATGTAAATGTCTAATGGAATATTTCGTAAATGGTTGAAGATTCAAAAAAGTTTAACGCTCGAATGGCGGAACTTCCTGACAAAAATATAACTAAAAATATACTTAAGATCGTTTACAATTTTATATATTAATTTTTTCTAACATACTTGTTAACGTACTCCTTCTTCAATGTACTCTAATAAAACTTTTGGAAATTTAAATTAGTTGTTAGAAACTTGATGCTTAAACAGCAATCTTTAGACTCTGGTTGCTAATGGACCTGGCCCGCAATGGTTCGGTTTGAAAAATTCAAAGACATTTTAACGAAAAAGTCAACATTTCCGTAATGATAATTATTCAATTTGTATTGCTTTAAAAAGATCTATGGACCTCAGACATGAAGAAATTAATGAAATTAAATAAATATTTTAGTTACTATGAACATTTAAAGTTGAGCATTTTGGAAGTAGAATATTTCACCTGATAGAACTCATCTTCTTCGAGATGTCCTGCTCATTGTGTTCCATATTTTCCCTCAGTCTTTTTATGTTATAAAGATCATACCTTCCGAATAAGAAATCATACATATTTTTAATCATTACTACCAATAAAATATAAAAGAAAGTAACACTGATTGGTACGTGATAAATTTAAGAAATTCCCTATATTTGACAGTGGATAATTTTTGATCTGCAACATTTTTTTCCACTAGAGCTCGAGCTCTAGTGGAAAAAAATATTCCCGTACAGCTTACTTTAAATGACTGTGAAAAAATCACATCTCCCTTTAGAATCCAATTTGGAAGTTATAATTGTTTAAAAATAACGCGACACGCGTTGCCCACTGGCACGCTCAACCACGGGTATTACATAAAACATGTTTCATAAAACTTTACACGTATGAAATATAAATATGAAATAGATATTTAGAAAGTAAAAAATAGTTTGTATAATTACATCTAAACAATTGTTTTTAAATAGAAAATAGCAATGGAAATTTATTGAAATTTATTATTTAACAAATGCAAAAAATATTTAATTATCAGTAGCTGAAAATTACGATTTTTTAATTATTTTTAGTGAAAATTTTATTGCAATATCTCTTATGGTTTAAAAGTCATAACAACTTGTCCCTGAATTTTCCACACCGAACACTGTGCGGCGCCCGCTGTCCAAATCTTACTTAATATAATTATATTAAGAAATGTACACGGCTTTAAATCAGCTACAAGATGATATCTTGTTAAAAACTACTATCATACATCGTTTAGAAGATAATCGGCGTCTTAAGTATTGAAGTAGTAATTTGTATTATATCTTTGAAGTAATGTATTGTTTGTTTACTTTCATAAGCTCTTTAACATTTCGAACTTACATTACTTTATTTCCTGTTTGCTTTGTATAATGTAACCGTATTGTTTTCTGTTTTATTGTTATTCTATTATCATTACCATATCTATTATCCTGTTGAATTTTTGTCGAAAAATCAAAAGGCCATCTTGTCCGTTTTTGCCAAATAAATAATACGAAATTTAAATATCCCGATTCTCGTCGCAGAAAGTCGATCGTCCGAGGTCCGAAGTCACGCGAGCGTTAAAGTGTACCAAAAAAGTGTTTGAATGGCCGATAATCGAATGCAACCGATGATGTGCCGGCTCCTGGCCGAAAAGGGGGGCCCTCATAACAGATCGGAGGACTCGTTTTCTCCCTCGTTCGTAATCCTTTTTTTCCCAGTCGTCGTCTTCGTCAATTTATCGGGCGCTCCTGTAAACGACCTTGCCAGAGTGGAAGGACGATCGAAACGACTCCCGGAATGCATCCGCTCGTGACCTTCTTCTCGGATGCACCGGTACCGAGGCACTGATGCATACATGCACCTGCAACGGGTTTCGGCGTAACCGGTCGTAGACTTTAGGACTTTCACCTGATATCGGCGTACAACGATCCACGGCAGGAGCAAAACGACGGCCTCTTAACGGAACGATAATGCCGGATCACCGTGGCCGCCGTGCCGTTCGGTGCATCCTTGGATTCCTGGAACCTCGACCGTCGACGGAATTAGCATTGCGAAATACCTATGCATTGCTGAGGGATCGCGCTTAGATCCTGTTGAAGGAAAAGTAATAGTAATACTCGTTATACGCAACGTGCAGAAACACAGGAATAATAATCGAAGAACATTTTCATACCAGTACATTAGAATGGCAGTAGTGTAAAGTCACAATTTCGAAAATGTTGACATACGTATTTAAATGTAATCTATATTTAGAATAATAGATAAACTGTTTATTATTTATATTGAATACACAATAATCTTTGGTTTAACTTTTAAGACGTTCGCCCTCTTTTCTACAGTAACTGATTCTAGTCTGCAGCCAAGATATTCATTAATGCCGGTAGATGCCGACATATGCATGCCAAAATATTAGAAAAACAAGTGGAATAAATTATAAGGTTACTACAAAGTAATCGAACTCTAAAAATTATCTTGATAATAAATTTGATCAGTAAACAATACTCATGTTAGCAAACAACAACACTACTTGTTTTTCACAATGAGGAAAATGTGTTTTATGCCATTGTGATTCCAGCCCACTCATATAATAATCAAATTTCAAAAGGGTAATTTGCGAAACGCCTTTCTAAATTTTGTTATTGGAATCAGAGACAAAAGGGGCGGCTATTTGAAACGTTTTGATGAACAAATTTAACAACAAAGGAATTAGTAGACGAAATGAATTGTTTATACACTGAGCGACAAAATCATAGGATACCCCAGAACTTTTCATGTTTCTCGAAACCAATAATGTATAGAAAGGTTTTGCACATAGTTGTATGAACAGTATCCTTCGTTCAGTGAAACTCGAAGTAACGATCACTGTTTATGTTGTTTTCCAAGAATTATATCTTTTTCTGTGAAAACTGGGTACGACTGTTAAACTGATAAACTGTTTATACAGCTACATACAAAACTTTTCTCTGCATTATTGGGTTTGATAAACACGAAAAATTCTCGGATGATCTATCGTTTTGTCGCAGAGTGTAGATTCTACTTCATATAAAATAGATTTTAGAATTTTCGTAAAGATCGACAATCTAGCGTAGATTTAAACGAATTTGTCATTTGACAGCATCTCTAAGATTAATTACAAGTCGTTGATACTTTTTGAATGCTGTTACGTACTTCTAATTTTACAATACCATGATTCGCATTAAAACCAGTTTTACGGATTAATTTTTGTTACCTTGAAGCGTCCTTGGCGTTAGAAATCTAAGTTCAACCTACAGAAATCTTAAAGTGAATCTATAATTTATTTATCGAATATATTTTATTAATCTGTTGTATAAAGTTGCAGTGCTGGGAAAAATAGTAAATATGGAATAGTAAATAGAACACAAATATTTTGATTTTCTCATGTATGTAGTTACATATGGAAATAGTGTTGTGAAATAAGTATTTCATTAAAATATAGGAAAATAATATTTCACAGAATAGTATTTAGAATAAGAGATTTTTATCCTTCAGCTTTTTATAGTACCATATACTTTTATCGATAATATAAGACGTTCACTTTCTGTCTAAATAACTAGAAACATTGTAGAAGAGTACTTTATATAAGTTACTGATGTATGTTGTTTTCTTTACACAGAACACACTTTTAAATAGTGAATAATATTTCTCCATGATTTAAACATTTAACGAAATTATTTCCAAATAGTATTTACTTATGCAAATATTTCAATGTTTACTATTTTATATCAAATTTTTTCAAATTTTCCCGAGCCCTGTAAAGTTGTAAGCAAAGTTGCAATTTATAATATATTAAACGGTTAGCTGTATCAATGTCTTTGAAAAATACGCAAGTTATTGTACATGTTAGACTTCCTTCATATTTTATTTAACACTGTTTCTACCGATCTTCTGTATACGTCTTTTTTACCAAATCATTTTTATAATGTTTATAGGGAAAGTGTGACTGAACTTAGGTAATAATTAAAAATTAAAATATACGATAAAGTATACGATCTTTTGACCTATTGGGTAGAGATAGTGTCAAATTGAAATCTTAAAAGGCGTCTTCTAACTCCTTCGGTAAAAATAGTGTTAAATATCACACTATTATAAAATGTATAATTTAATAAGGAATATCAAACTATATCAAAACAGAAATTGTCTTCATGAATTACGATACATATAAACTAAATAGCAAGTTTTTTCTTCGATAACTTTAATGGGTTTAAAACAATACATTGACATTTTTAAATTCCCTCAATGTGTCTTCTACTCTAAATTGCAACTATCCAATTTTGCCATAAATGCGTAAAATCCGCAGTACAATTATATCGAGTACCCTGCTTTAATACACGTAATAAACAAATGAATAGTCTGATATTTCATGGACGGAAGCTAGAATACTGTATTGCTCACTGGACTGTCCCAGAGAATGCAGTTTTATGATTCCACTTTAAAATGATGATATCATCTTATTTATGTTTCCCGTTTGCCACTTGTCTTGACAATAAACCGCTCATCGTATCGGGACCAAGGGAACTTTCTCTAGCCTCCTTTCTAAATTTCAATTTCGCAATAATGTCTCATTGCTGTTGCTTTTACAGGTAGCTTCACTGCCTATGAATCGATACCTTATATGCGCAACCGACTGTCGGATTTTCTCCTAATACGGATCCCTACAGTTAGAATCGTCCCGTGAATGCGCACTCCCACCGCCGATACGTCCAAAGAGACAAGGAAAGATCTGGTTTCTCCTTGTTCGCGAAAGAAAAGGAAAAAATTCCAGGAAGGAAAGTGAACAGCCCGTTTTCAGGCGAATATTGAATTCTCGCGTAACATTTTCCACCGCGTTACTCCCTGGCACTGTCCGAAAACGAATGGATCAACGATAGATATTTTTCTCGTCAATCGAAACAGTTCGCGTTCGAAACACTTCTAATTAGGAATAGATACGGCTCTCGTTTCCTCTCCTTTAGAATTTACCTGATGAATTGAAAGTATTATCGAGCTTCTATTGTCAGAATACGTATCTACTATGTAATGATACGTGTCGCGATACTGCGGATCGCGGAGCACTCTAATCCAGTAATAAAAGACAGTTAAGCCGCGATCTTGATAATATAAGCGGTCTTACTTGTATCTTTCCACCTGACAAATGGAAACCCACCTGCGGATCATTAATATGTATTAATTACTTTCGAAATACCATCTGTGTCTTTTACATACAATATATCTTACTCATAACGATCGATTCTTTGCAAAAGAATGCGTTACGCTCCGTTATGTGCAATTTTATGCGCTTTCAATAGACGCGTCACGCATCAAGTATGCATTTTATGCAAATGTGACAGACGCGGCTGAGTAAAGCATAATAACTAGACTGCTAAATGCATTTATTGCAAAATTGAGTAAAATATTGGAAGGTTTGAAAAATATTAATAATCTCAACGTATCGTTCACAATATACTCAAATTGTTAAAGAAAGAAAGAACTTTTTATTTAGTTTCTTCTTCTTGCAACTGATGCAGATAATCTTTATTTTGCATAGAAATTTACAGTAATAATAATAAAAGATACGACTAATCAAATCTGCGACCAGTTTCTTATTATTGTTAGCTCATTATTCATCGATTACTTCGCCGCTACTTTTCCGATAAAATGTTCTTTAGATGAATGTAACGATAAGTTAACAAAAATATGTAAGGTTCGGTAAAAATTGTTTAAAGCACAATCGAAACACCTTTCATTACGTGCATACCACCCAAATGAGAATTAAAAAATAATTCTCTACACTATTCTAATCTAAACTATAAGCTTGTCCTATAAAATCATTTTCTAATAGTACTTCTGCATATCTTGAACATTTAAAGTCATTTAACAAAGTACAAATTACCATCAAAACGATTGGTTTCATATTTTTTTTACATTAAATTTGCTAAAATTATAAATACTCTATCATAGCAAATGATTGAATATATTTCATAATCCAAGCATATATTACATGTAATAAAAATGGCGGAAGGTCTACATAAATTTCAGCTTCTCATTGTTTCAAAATAATACACAATAGTCACTTTTCGTACTGGATAGTACACTGTTAATATTTTATTTTATTACTTATTACCATAATCTCTGTGTTTGTCACGAGCATAAAAATCAATTATAATTGTCACTAGTAACACTTTATCTGGTGCATGAATATTAATAGGATTTTCAATTGTCATTGCATGCTAATTTCAAGGGAAATCACTAGATTGTATTACAGAAGATGACTTGTTTGCCTATGTTAGAAACTGATATTGCCGTTGAATAATTTATTGAGAACTTCTTAACTATAAATTGTAGACTCTTAAAAATGAATTATGAAGTAGGAAATTAGGAAACGAAACCAACGTCGTAAATATATAATGTACATAGATGTGCTGCCACGATTTAAAACAATCAATTATGAGAAAATTCTACGAAGGCAGTAGATAAAAACATTAACACTAGAACTACCTATCGTTAAACGCGTCTGATATATATCGTTTTAAAGCAATGATAAGACTGGATTCATTTAAACTTCCTACGATTTTTATTTTAACATATTGATGACCGGCCCCGAGTTAACTTGTGTTCTTATGCCCAGGCGTTGTAAAATTCGTATAAAAATTTCAGACAAAAACATTTTTACGTTATCGGAGATTGTGAAAGAAAAAATCAGGAATCAGTCATTTTGATTCCTTTGGTAGTTCTAGTGCTAAACATATTACGTCAGTATCTCGATCGCCGATTGGTACAACTAGTAAGAAAGACTTCACAGTTTTAACCGCGTTACGATATTTCACTGCAATCGTGCAATGTTTGCGAAACTATTCTGAACAGCACAATACAAGTTTGTTATGAATCGGCAGTTGCTTATCTCTCGTCCAAAGATTTAGACATCCTGGAATCCGAGTTTATAGTCCTGATCGAAGGAATTCGCATGAAATCTCCCGGAGATTATTTTGCTTTCCAAATATAATGAAGCACGCAAGGTTTTCGAATTTCCGAGTTTCGCATTGGCACAGCAGTCCCACGATCTACCGTCCGGTTTATTTTCAAAACACTCGTAACTGTCCGTGTTACTGTTTGGTGAGACAGCAACGGTGTTCTGAAGAATTCGAAAACTCTGGAATTTCTACGTGTCTGGGCGCAGAGGCTGCGGATACACAGCTGTCACGGTCAACGTTTTGCGGTAGGTCAGCGTTGCCCTCTTAACAACTTGCTCAACCATACCACCCAGAGAATCATTTGACGCTTCAGCTGTCTTATCTTCGTCTTCCGCCGGTCATAAAAGCGTAATGTTTAGAGTTCCTTGTGCAGAATTCTTCAAGGTCTTAATAATATTTCATCCCGAAAAGAATTTCTACGAAAGATCTCCATTGAACACTCGCTTCCACAAAAATGTTTTTCCAATAGATTTCATCGGAAGTATTACGAGAGAGTCAATAACAGAAAGCTGCTGGCATTGCTAAGGTAGATATGAAAGTAAATTATTATAAATTATAAATTATAAATTATCATTACCACGGCACAGTGGTTTGGATAAATTATTTTAGTGTTGTATCAAGGTCCAAGGTTATAGTATAGTAAGTCGTTGAATTCGTTTCGACATCAACTACAATATTATAAAATCAAAAGTTATATTAATGTTAGAAAAATCGAAGTTATTTTAATTATTTATAATAAACATTTAGTTTCCGAAATTTTGTATATTAAAATTTTTCGAAAAATTAATACTGATAAAATTCTGTTGGAATCATTTTACTGTCGGGTTCATTGAATATCTCTGAAAGCACTTAAAATTTGCATGTTATTCTTCATAATTGTCATATAAGATAACCGGATATAAATCGCTAGCCATTTTTTAAACTATCCCTATGCTTTACATTGTCATTCGCTTCGCATTTTTTATAAATTGATCAAAAAATGCGCATGTCAGAATTAAATAACTGAAATATAACTGTTCTCATGAACGAAAATACGGCACCAATCTGCATTGTTTATTATGTCTGCATGTTCTATTATGAATAGTTTTTAATTTCTTAGCTTTGTCATCAAAATTCTGTATATAGTCAAAGAATTTTGTAAAGAAACTAATATTTTTTACAGGAAAAGAATGTTCTTTCAAATGCGATAGTCGAAGAATTGATTTTCTGCCAGAAAATACCGCGTACTAGAGACCACTGTGCACGTGTCCGACTCGTTGCTACAGCGCAAAAGGTTAATCGAAGATCATCGATTTTCTCGCGAATCGGCCGACAAAGGTAAACGGCAATGATAAACAGAGGATCGGCTCGGCGATTGTCCCGCGATAGACGTTTAATTTCGGCCCGGAAATTCCGCATGGTTGGTCTCGACCATATTCAAAAGGCCCACCGGTTTCAGCAGCTGATGGGTCACGGTACGGAAATAGTCGGACCATGGTTATTTCGGGTCCCTTTATTCCACGGTGGCGCTGCTACCACCGAGATCGTTACCGAGCTTCGGTTAGCCGAAGATTTGTTGTTTCTCGCCTACACGCGAGTTTTCACGGAAGGCCGCTCTGAAAGGCTTCAATCGCCGTATAAAACGCGGAGCCGCGTCTTCAAAGCTCGACCCATTTTCCCGCGGAGTTTCCAACCAGCGAGAAACTTAACTCCTCTGCCGCGAAAACGCATCTGCTCATCCGATTAATTGAAACCCTCCCAGATCGTCTACACCTGCACGTCCGTGTTCGCGATTTACCAGAATCCGCTCGTTTGTGGAATGTAGTATTTCTCAAACGAATTAACTCGCTCGCCTTCGGCGTCGTTTATCTCGGCTACAGCTCTTATACAGTTACTATTTATTTACAATGAGTAACGTTGACATTCGGACACCTTTTAGCGCCCGATAACTGTTTTAATCAGAGATGGTACACTCGAAATCTCGCAACTCAAGAAGCTTCGAGTTTTAGAAACTCGAAACTTTCTGACATTTTTGTGATTCGAAACTCTCGAAACCTAGCTAAATAATAATTTGTGGAAACAACTCACGAGAACATTCTGATGATATGAATTTATTTTTATTGTACTAATAATAATTCATTTGACTTTGTATTGAGACCTTAGACTTCATCTTTTGATCTCGAGAATCCATTACAATCGCTTATGTCGAAAGAAAGTTAAATTATAAGCACGCTTAACTTTGATCTAATTACATTCAATAAATTATTTGATTTTTCGAAAAGAATTTGCCAAGATTTTAGTTCTTGACGAAATGGTTACTCTTTAGAGAAAAAAGGAAAATAATGGAGAGAGTTTCGAGACCCCGGTCTCTAGACTCTACTGTCCGCTGCTCAAAAGATGGCACAGAGAAAAGTGTAGGACCGATTCCCACCAACCCACCCTTGTTAACGCTCTCGTAGGTAAAAGCGTTTCTTGCGTAAAAATTTATTATTGATAAAAAAGTGTTAATTAACTTCGCTGTGGGAGAAATTGTAATGTATGGGATTCAAATTGAACCAAGTGACTAGATCTTTTTGAGATGTTAAACGGACTAGTTTACTAGACTACTTAGAAAATATAACTGTAGCATTAATTCTGTAATTAAAGACCGCTTAGGGATCTTTTCCGTCCGTTAGTAATTTGAGTAAATTGAATGACGCTGTAAAATCAAAATTTTATTCATTTTCTTCCTTCCGACTTGAAAAAAAAATTGAAGCTGAACTCTTCACGTTATCTCAAGTCGTTCGTCACGTGTTGGAATAAAATCTACGTGTTTTTGTTCATAATTGTAATGTGCATAAAAATGTTATTATATTTATTACTGATATCGCATATATGTTTGACACGGACAATTTAGATTATTATGTGCCAGATATACTTGTTTTTCCATTGATTAATTGACTAATGGATCGAAATAATTGATTAACTCTGATGAACACGAATTCTATTTAATTTTAAGTTTAAGATTAAGACATCCGAACCTGGTAACTATAACAGGTGCATTCATGAAAGTAAGAAAGTGTTATGTTAACGATGCAATAGCGTAATATATATTCGGAACAGTTTCTAACCTCTTTCTTCTTTGTAAACGTCGGTCTATTCAAGAGAATCCTCATTATTTTTTTCTAAATATAGCACTATTATCAAATTGAGAATGGTTATACAACGTACGTTTTTCCAAATTCGTCTTCAAAAAATATTAAAAATAGAGAAATCAGCTTTCTCTATTAATTAGTTTTTTTACATGAAGGAAGAACTAAACTGTTCATATTATAGCTTCATTATTGAATGCAGTTTACTAAACTTATTTGGGCGTAGTATTTAATAAAAAATCATTTCGATATCTAATGTTAAAGATTATCTTACATTCCTGGATTTCAAATCGGTCATTTCGTTTCTAACATTATCAAAAATCATCTTAAAAATTAGAAACCAGAGTTGGGCAAAATTTTATAAATTTCCAATCAAATAAAAATTTATCCGAATAAGAATTTACTCGCGCAGGAATTGATACGGCAAATAATCAGTTTGAATAAAAGTGCATTTTTCATACATTACTTTTGGGTAATTTGATCATTGATGCATTAGTAAATAATCTTTTTACTGATGCAGAGGAAGACATCGGCAATTTTATAATTCCATAATTACTTAAAATTGAACTGATCCTAAATGTATACGTATAAATATATTCTTATAGAATTACATAATTCAACTACGTATTAGTAATCAATTATTCACATTATTATACGAACAATTTTACAACCTATATTTGAGGAATTTATTCGAATAATAAGAATAACTTGTTACAAATAATGAATAATTACTACTCGAGTAAAACATTCGTCTAAAAGGAATTCATTTCGATCATTATCTGAGATACATATTTATCGAAACAATTCGAATAATATCGAACTGTGTGAGGAAAAACAAAAGGAGGATAGTGTTTCCGTCACATCGCAAGCACTACTCTTCCCATGCACGGCCCGATCGAATAAAATTATATTAATTTATTCAAGTCATACGCCCTGATCAATTCAGCGCTCCCACCTACGGACGGATTCCGCCTGTGGGAACCTATTCTGGAAATCTTCTCGTAATATCTGTTTATTAAGTGTATGGAAGCTCTTCAGGGTTTACGATGCACCTCACGACGAGACGAAATGAACGTGGATAGGAGTCCGGTCAAATTGATGCAAATTATTGTACATTAATATTCAATTCAGCTTTAAACTTCCGTCGGATGGAACACTTTGTTGCTCGATCATCATAAAGTTTCTTTATCATGTTCATCCTTTCTGCGGATCTTTTTACTCGAACCTTTCTGCTCGTCTAATATGTTCAGTTCCTAGAAGTTCCTATTATCTCGTTCAGATAGTGTAAAATGACATAGTGCTTCGGGTCAATCGCTCTGTTCAAAATTGAAACAGTGCCGTGTCTTTATCTTACTTGATTCCTCATTGAATGAAATGGAAGGTCAAGCGATTGTAGAGAAATCAACTGGTGATATTTTCTTAATTGATATTTGGTTGTTTTTAATTCGAACTATTTGCATCATTTCCATAAATATTTTTAATAAAATGAATTCTTAGCAAAATAAGAATTTTCTGCAGCGATTGTCTGAAAGAAGAGTTAAATAAACATTTTTTTTTATTTTAAAAGTTTTAGTCACTTGAAAATAATTTATTCTGGAATTCTTTTAATGTCTTCACTATTCTGTGTTCATATTTAATGTCAATCATAAATTCATAAATTGTAATTATTACAAAGGTTATTCACATAAACAGTAATACTGAACATATTAATGGAAAAATATGTTTACACGTCTGATCATTATGAAATACAAGAGAGCATTTATATTACGAAAAATTAATAGCATTTTAAATTCAGCTTTGATGCAACAAATTTTCTAATTAGTGACAGAAATTTTCTTTCCTTACCAATTATTTCTTTCCTTAACAAATATATGCTGAAATCATTTCACACTCTTATTAAATGGAACATAATACAATAATTAAAGGAAATAATTATAACTAATATATAAGAATTAAGATGTTGATAGAAAAATTTGATTTGAAAAACTTTGAAATAAATGAAAGAAGTTATAACATTCTCAAATTTATTTAATTTTCTATAAGTATCGTAATACTTTTGTAGTGAGTTGTAAATTGTATTACACACTGTTTTCACGCGCTGCGTTTTTCCGTGCAAAACGCGGAAACGGTGCAGGAAGGGAGTCCCGTAAAGAAGAGATTCGGAGTAGGCTCGTATTTCATACATGGGAACCGTCTCCGATAATTTACACGTGCGACAGTGCGAGGCAGTTTAGCTCGCACGGGTCGCCGTGGAAAATTTACTTGGCCGCGTCTACGAGGGCTCGGCGTATTGTACACAAAGCCTGCGCGATCAGAAAATAATGCGCAGGAGGCAGGATGATCTCCGCATGGACGTTCCAACCAGCGCCGGAAGGAATTCTGAAAAGATCCGTTCTCCTGGCTTTCATACGGGAATACAGAAGACGCGCTCCTCCTTCCATTCATACCACGGGCTCTGAAAAGCGGATCCTTGAGCCTCGAGAGGAGGGAACCGTCTTCATGAGACGACATAGATTCGAAGTACTCATTATCCATCAGTGAGCGCATCTCGGATTAAGTTCCGCGGTATGCAGGGACGCATAGAACCTCGAGAATGACCGTCGCGTCGTGAGAATCGCATCCCCTGGTCCCATTGCTCTTCCAGAATGCCCAACGAGAATTTCTACATTTGACAGGAAATCAATCACAAGAAATTAGTTTGTAATTTTTCTTTTCTTTTGCGCCGAGACTTCTTATGGATAAAGTCATATATTTAATTGACGCTTTGACTATCCAGCCAAGAACCTAAAAAATTTCATAACATTAAAGTTTTTTATTTAATCAAATTATAATTGCAAAGCAAAGTTATAAGACATCAATTATTTTTTCAACGTTCTTTCCTCTTGCGATTCTTAAGAAAATTAAGAAATTATAATGGTTTAGCGTAAACATTCGTTTTTGAAAATTAAATTTTAAACAATTCTGTAACCCAAATATAGGTGACGCAGCAGTCGAAGTGTTAATAGTGTAATTATGATATACTTTATCAACAACATGAATACGATAAATTTTGTTCATTGTATAATCGTGATACGATTTTCAAGAAACGACGCTGGATCGATTTTTATAATTCAAATTTCCTTATTTATTGATTATAATGGCATACATAATTAAACGAATGAAACTTCCTAATATAATCAAATATTTTTGTCACTTGACAATAAATTTTTTAAATTGCTTTAAATTGCTTTTGCTATTGTCAGATATTGTAGAAACGAAATAAAATTAAAACAGAAAATCTGTGCATTTAGTTTTTATGAAAACAAATTTCAAACATATTAGAAATGTTTTGGAAGATAATTTAATTAAGGAACAGGAAAATGAAAAACAAACTTTGTTGAAAAATTGTTGGGATTTTATTTAATAACATATGTGATCTAGGACCAACGATATCACATAACATAAGACAAAATCAATAATAATAAAAACGAGATTATGATGTGCTCTTTCTATATTCATGAAGAACACATCGATTCAACCATTTCTAACAAGAATCTACAAATAACAAACGAATCGTTAAATATCACAGAATCTGGATCGGCTATTATCAAACGTAAATGTAATGCAAGAAGAGTGGCAAAAGTTGATGACGAATGTCTTTGTAAAGAAACATATTTATGAAACAATAAAGACTGGTGTCGGTGCAAAATACCAATGAGTAAGTGAAACATGGGCGTAAAAGGTGTCGCAAGTTTTTTTCTTATCATGCAATTAATTTTCGGGTTATTTGTTAAGATAACTGTGGCAACTACCTCCAACACTCGCCAGCAGATACCGGGAAATACCTTTCCCGCAAGCTACCTGACTGTATACATATTCCGTCTTAACCGTCCTTCCGATCCTAGAAAGCCTTCCTTATGAGTCCTCCAGCGGGACTAGGACGAAACACTTACCTTTCTTTCCCTCCTCTTCTTCATCTTTACAGATCGGCCACATAACTTTAAACATATTTTTATTCAGAAATTCTTGTTAATTTGTTCAGTTTCTTCTTATTAAAAGGATTATTTCTAAAATGTATTTTAGAAATAAATACATTTATTTATAAAAATACAATAAAATACATTTTAGAAATAATCCTTTTAATAAGAAGAAACTGAAGAAAGATCTAAGTATTTAATTCAAGATCATTTTCTAATATTATATGTACTTAAAATCAATAAAAATAGTACTCATAGGATTAGTACCAAGGTTACTTTATTTTGCTGCACTGCCTTATTCATCAATATGGCTATCCCATTCAATACAACCAAGTGATGAATGAGACAAGGTGAAAATAAAAAAACGTAGGCGAATCTCATTGACGCTATTAATTCTTATATCGCAAGGACTGATCGTTCGAATGTTTCCATCTAGAATTAGATACGTCGTTTAGCTTTCTTGTTTTCTTGTCCTAAATAAAAGCGTTCCATTCATGACAGTTCTCCCCTATGCGATGTAAGATTTTAGCTGCGACTCGCTGCAAATATTTTCCCCGTACAATAAACGCAGAAATAAGAGTGAATGAGCGAAATAAAGGAAACAACTGCTTCTTAGATCGATCTCTGTCGATCTAGGAACAGCGTCGCGCCGCGCCGGTCCAGGCTCTTTACCAGCGCGTGCATTCAGCTACCCATAGATCCTCGATAAACCCATTAACCATGGCCAGACTCTCGTTAAGAGTCATTAGAAAGTGGACTCGTTGCCGTTAATGAAATAATCGATAAATCCGTGGCGGTTTTATCCGGATCGCTGATAAATCCACATTGCGTCACCGCACCGGCGAGAACTTTATCGGCGGCGACGGGGCATATTTCCGTTCGTGAAAATTAACATACGCGCAGCGAAAAGCGGATTACTTAACAGGATTTATGCCCGCGTCTCTGCTGAAAATGAACCGCGCGGAATGCAGGGGAGGCCGGCCGCGGCCGTTTCACGCCGCGATCCATAGATCCTAGCTCTGGTTGAACGTGTCCGGCTGGTTCCGAGCACGCCTGTTGCTCGAAATTAATATGCATAAAATGAAATTGTTGCTTGTGCACAATTACGCGCACGCTCCGGGGGATTAACGCATGCCTGGCCTTAAGTCGAATCAGGTCGCGCTTCGTGCTTGCTCAACTTATTGTGTTTCGGACGGTCGACACGCGTTGCGGCCGCTCCATTTTGTTCGATTTGCTTTACAACATTGTTACGACGATAATGTGCTTGTGAAAGCGTTACCGGCGGATTTATGTGCTGGCAAAGCTTGGGTGAACGACCTAGGTTGGGTGTGATGCTGACAACTTCAACTTTGCCGATAGGGTAGTAAAGCCGGTTACTGTGAGCTTGACCAATTGCTATGCTTTAGGTTTGTTTTCGGGCGTAATTAACTTTGTATTTATCGAGCAGGCATATCAAATTTTTGTATTTACAATTTTTGTACATCACAAGTTTAATATCTCTTGATCGATAAATATCAAGTCTATTACGGCTGAAAACAATCCAAAGGCACAGCAATTGTTCACCCCACAGTAATCGGAGCCAGTGTCTTACTACGTCGATTTCTTAAGTTTTAATGATATTTTTTTTACTTTAGTGTAACTGTTTAACTTTTTCAATTATACAGAAAATTTTAAATACAGTTTCAAAATATGTAACCTGATTAACAATTATAAATCGTTAGTTATTATAACTAATCTATAATAATTTATAGATTACAATAATCATATATAATTTATGGAATAGTTTATATATTCAGTTGTTTTTAAAAACGTTTTGAACTAATCTGTAATAATTTATAATAACTAACGGGTTCTAATTGGCAATCACTAATCAGATTACCTTTTGCCCAATTGCGGTATAAAGTATTTCTTCTGTAAGCCAATGTCTTATTTAAATTACTAAACAGTAGTTTTTTAATCAAATTTAAATTTTTCAAGCACGTAAATTTTGTCTTTATAGATATGTATGTATATAAATCACTGTAGAGCAACCAGTGATTTGTAAAAACTGTGGCATTGAATAAGGAAAGAATTTTATTAGAATGCTGTTTTTATGATTATTGTTAAGTTAATAATATTGTATTCGGTTATCTTTCTAATAAAAATAAACAAATGTAGAAGGTAATATTTTTTTATTATTGTTCCTATCGAGGTAAAACATGTTTGATCACATTTATATATATTCATATTTTGTAGATTGATGAAGTAAGCTAGAATTTAAAATCTGATTAAATAATCTCTAATAAATACGCATCAATGTGTCAATAATTGCTCAAATTATCTATATTTAACTGACAGTTTTGGCAATTATTTGCATTTAAACACAAATATGTAAAAAGACACCTTTTCATCGAAATAGGCATACTCAAAATCGCGGTAAAAGTAGTGTTAAAGATCACGAAAGCAGTACAATAAAAAGCCAAACAGAGAAACACAAAGTTTGCAATGTTTGTAAGATTGTTCCGAAGCAGATGGAAACCTGTGCGGAAGAATTTCAGGTATCACGACTCACAGAACCGTCTCAGAGTCTGGATTCCCAGCGTACGATTCTTCCTCGGCGATCACGAGCGCAGCTCTAGATCCGACACCAAATCGATTTCAATATCTATAAAGATCTCTGTTCCCAACGTCCGCCAGTCGTTTCGGAGACGGAGATGTTTCCCACCGTCGCGTCTCGATGCACTCTACGACGCTCGATCGGGATCGAGGGGATCTATTGGTGTTACTTAAGCCGCAATTTCATGATCGTTACAATGCTTCACGGAAGACCGTGCAATCGCCGAGAAACGAAGCTGAAGCGATACAACGTTGCGATATATACATGTATATTATATTGTATGGAGCATGCATGCCACGTGTAACTCGCAACCATAAGTATCCGGAAATACAGCAAATTCATAGAAATTGTGCATTTGTGCTGGAACAACGTGACGGTTTCGAAATGAAAATAATGTCTATTGAACGTGCAGGTGTCGTTCACGGATCGTTATGCAAAATACAATAATTTTACCTCAGTTGCAACTTGCAACTAACGTGACTCAATAAGAATAAAAATCAATGAAATAAAGTGAATGCAAATAAATGAAGACATGTTTTTCAAAGAAATGCTACAAATTGAAAAGTCTTTGAAAACGTTGGGTTTATTTGTTAATGAATCGAACAGGGATTTGGAGATAAAAGCTTGTTCTTTAATGACTGGCTTCTAAATCTCGAAAGAAATATTTCTCAAGTAAAAGTTTATTGCTGGACTGCAGATCGCATGCACATTTAATAAAAAAATTATGTAACAATATTTTTAAATTCACTTGTTAATAAATGTATTCAGTCTAGTTGTATGAAGCACTTTTAATGTGAATAGATAAATTATCATTAATAATTACAAAGGTTATTTAGTTGAACAATAATACTGAACATATTAATGTAAAAACATGTTTGAACATCTAATTATTACAAAAGACAAGAAAGTATTTATAGTACTGAAAATTGATAGCATTTCGAACTCAGTTTAACTGCAATAAATTTTCTAGTCAGTAACAGAAGTTGTCTTTCCTTTTCAATATTTAGGACACAAGCTGAAAACAAAAAAATTGCATAAGAATCCACAGTTTATTCATGATTAACTATATCAATTACAAACCACCGTAGCTACACAGAAGTTGAATTGAATATAATCTCGACAATCTTCAAGCTCTTAAAAAAATCAAATAAGATATGAAATTAAATATGATTTAATAATATTAAATCAACATAGCAAAAAGTTGACATACACCGCTTTCGCTTAAGGAGGTCAAAAGGTTGAAATGATAATGGAAAGTATTACTTATGTATTTCTAAAGTAATGTAGACAATTTCTATTTTGTATAAAAATCCGCAGTCTAGTAAATTCTAGTTATGTCATTTCATGCCCCGACTTACTGTCGTGTGAAAACAAATCATTAAATAAACGATTAGCTGAACATTCGATTTAGATTGCTATAGTCTGTTTTTATTGCTGATCTCACCTGGCACTAATAATGCTGTTCACACCATACCTATTTCATAGCATATTCTAAGCTTATGAATCCGTACAAATCCTTTTTAAAACCTTTTAACAGCTTATGAATCTGAAATTTGTGCGAGTCTTCCAAAGTCGTCTAATTGATTGCTGATCCTACTTTCAAACACGTGGCTATTAAGGTATATACGAGTATGGATGAATCATAGTCGAAGAAATTGATTTCAGCGATTTATTGCACAGGCTTGCGATAAATTGAATCGAGTGTTACCTCATAAAGTTTCTAATACTCGGCATACGATATTTTTACGTGTTTTCGCTAAATAGTTGTTCTTATCTGATGGTATTCGCAGATAAAGATGCCGAAAGTTTCCAATCAGTCATTCGAACGGATCGAACGCGATCTAGATCAGTCGGACGACGACTATCGTTTGATCTTAGGAACTTCGATCAACTTTAGAAACGACGGTCGTGGAAAACAGTACAGAACTTCCGTTCTACTGAATCGATTGACAACAAGTAGGTGGCTTTAAATGGCAACTTGATGGCAGGCTCGGGAATACTGTTACGTATGAAATTACTGTTTTGAGGAATCGTAAAGAGAGTATGAGCGCAGGATATAGTGCGTGACAGGTGTAATATTCCGTGCCGTCTCTACACGGGAATATTTTCACGCGAAAATATGATTTAGTGTAGCGTCGGGGAAACACTCGGGTAGCCCGCAATACGGAAGTAGTTAATTATGCTTTTATGTGGGCTATAATTTCGTCGAATTCTTCTTTGGTGTTCCTTCCTGGCACTTGGGAGTCATTTCTGGCAAATGCTGATACTCACCGGTCTACAGTGAACCAAAACCCAATTCTACCTGAAGAAAATGGTTTTTACCTTTATGTTAACTGGATGTATTATGTACATTTTACATTATACGCGATGCTATTGTTTTTATTATCAGAAAGATTTGAAATCACCACCAGCAGTATCACTTTAATTCGAAAATAGGCAAAAATAATTTAAGTTTACATTAATACATTCCATCTGCGCTTCTTTAAATAGTGCTTTTGAAATATAATAGTAATGGAGATTTTAGGTGTGTATGAAAATCTTACCGAACAATAATTTTGTAATAAAATGACTTTTACAATTAATTTGATTATAATCTCGTATGAATATAAAATGTGCGTCGCTTTTAAGATTGAATCAGTATTTTATGTCTCCTGTGAAGATATCTTACATCTCTTTTACTATTTCAAAAGTACTATTTCAAAAATTAAACGTATAGATTTTGCAACAGTAATTTTATAATATTACAATTAATTTTGTTATGAGAGTAATTTTATTATAGAATTACTGCACTATATTTAGGCAGATTCAATTTCACTCAGTTGATTTTGTAAAATCTGAAAACAGGGTTAATTACGTTAACGTCAGCTAGGACGTTTCAAAGAAATACAGTATTAATTTTTATCAATATATATCTTTTTTCTTATAATTATATTATTCGATGAAATGCATCCGCAGCGCAATTGAAATATTGTTATCGGATACAGGCGACGCATAAACGGGAGATAAATTCCTCGGTTCGTGTAGAAAGTACGGGGCCGAGGGAAACCAGATTTGTTCAGAGCTACTAATCACGGTCCATGCAAAACAACCAACGCCGGAAGGAAATTAGCCTAGCGTTCCGTGAAAATAAAGCGTGTCATCTTTCGCTTTCTAGGACTAGTGGCGAATTTTGTTTTGCGACCCGTGCCGCTAATTAAGCGCTTTCACCGTTGTTCGCCGAAGTGTAGCGATTTCTCTCGTGTCCAGCGGAGAAACGAAGCCCGCTATAACTCGGCGAGTGCTAAGCCATAACAGCGTGTGCACATTGACATTCAAGGAAATATGCATTCTTTGCTGATTACTTCTGTTACGTAAAATCGGAAGATCGGAAATCATTCTCTCGATCTATTTCGCTATTTACTGGATCACGCGTCGAACGAATTTCAAACTTCTCCAACTGAAAAAAATTGTAACCGTTTCAATGTTGATTAAAATTAAAAGCTATATTTGAAGAAATATCTATCTTTTTATATTAAGTTTTGACTTTCCATTATGTTCGTACTAGGTTGGTGCGTATGGCATGTAGGGTTTTTTCTGTGTATAATGTTGGTCTCCCTGCTCAGATTATACTGTTGTTTATGATATAACATATTTTACAGTCTTGTCGTGTATTACGTATGTTTTTGCCAACAAGATTTTTTCAGAATTCTGCGGATATTCGTGTCATTACTTTATGAGCAGTGTTTATTCATTCAAAGGTTATTCACTAAAAATGGCATTTATAGATTAAAAACTCGTTGGTAAAAGGGTATCGAAGCAAATGTGTTATATTTTGATTAAATAAACATCTTTTAAAAAAGATATCAAGTTTTTATTGTTCGTTTTGAAATCCGACATTTCATGTACACCAACCTTATACTTACATAATATACATATTATAAATTTTAAACTGTATAAAGATAATAATAAATAATAATAAATAATAAATAATATCCTCGACCGTACCACGTACGGACTGAATAGTGAAAAGGTTAAATGAGGTCATGACTGGACTGTAGATTCTCGTGCGAAATAAAAATGGTTTGGATTAATTTTACTATTGTAGTAAGTGCGCAAAATTCGCAGTCTAGTCATACATAAGTGGGTTAGAATCATAATGGCGTAATTCGCATTTTCCCCATTCTGAGAGACTGTAAGAATTTAATAATTTATGCATCGTTTACTTTCTTTAGATAATTTATATCGTTTACTTACCAAATTCATTGTTAAGATAATTTAAAGTTAAGTTAGCTTACAGTAACTTGATATTTTATTTCACTTGTCTCTCCAACGTTTTAGCATGCATAAATTACACGTGAATACATAAGTCAAAATTTTCGAAAATGTCATTTACGCCGCTATGATTCTAACCCACTCAAATGTTATTAAAGAATAGGCATTTGGAGGACTAATTACACTCTCTTTATGCTATTTAGCAAGATATGATATAAATACGTTGCTTATAAGTACATAGACTGCATTATTAGCATTTATGCATTAATGGCAAGCATAGATAGGCGAAATATAAAACTGTAGGAGCGCTAGAAATGATTAAAATAGCGAAAGCATTTTAACACGTTGAAAATATTATTTAATTACTGCTAACTGATTTTATACAGAAAAGAAATAGCTATCTATGTAATTCCTGCGTCATGCAATTAATGATTGCGAGTTTTCTTTTCTATAAGGATCTACAGGAGCGATCGAAAGAAAAAGTACATTTTCACTTAACTCCCCTTCCTCGCAATCCACCTAAACAATTTCACTTTGCAGAACTACTAATTGCTGCAAACATCTGTGAAAATCCTTATAATGTTTTCTATTAAATTCATGCAGTTTAACGTTACCGACATCAATCGATCTTCTAATAATACAATGTGCTACGTGAGAAACACAAAATAGGAAGCACATTCAACTTATAAAAAAAAATTGAAATCTTGGAAGTGATACTGTAATGATTAGACTGCGGATTTTATGCATTTATGACAAAAATGAATAGGTCAGATATAAAATTGTAAGATCATTAGAATAATTTGAGGATATCGTTATATTATTTTCAACTCATTATAATTATTAAAAGAAGAGGGACATTTTCATTTAACTCATGTCTCTTACAATTAACTTGATCAATTTTTATTTCACATAAAGCATTATTTCGTATAAATCCGCGGCCTAGTAATGATACATATTCTCCTAGCTAATAACCATACAGTTAGTGCGATGTAAAATCTTCAATTTAAAAAAAAATGTTGATATCAAAGTCAGGACGGTCTGTAGATTATTTTATGCGCGACGAACGGCAGCTAAGGCTAGCTAAGACAGTTTTCTGAGCGAGTTTCATCAAATTACAATGTCCAGTGAAATCTTCGCGCAGCTTAAATCGTACGTGCTTACACTCGAAGAAAGCAAGCCACGCACAGTGGGCTAGATCCGTTTATGGTATTCAAAATTATGTTAGCCTTATTACAAGATCTAAGGTCGCTTGGTAAACTAATAGAACACTTGGTAAAAACTAATAGAACATCTTTTAAAATGCAGTAACGTACTTTCAACTAGGATAAATGATGTGATTTTTTTGTAATGTTAGAAAGACTAATTTACTGTACAATGAATAAAATACTGTTCTTTGCTGAATAGTAAGGATAGAATAATAATAATAATTTGATTAGAATAATGATCAAATGTCTGGAATGAAAACAAAATGGAAGAGACTAGGAGACCATGGGGCAGCGAGACAGTGGCGGGAGTCAGGAGGCGTGGTTTGTTTGCAATCGGCCAGGCTCGAGTCCCTCGTTTCTTTGAAATTGGGGTTATTAGGATGGACTAATACATTACTTTTGCGAGGGCGTTAACAAGAGTGGGTTGGTAGGAATCAGTCCTACACTTCTCTCTGTACCATCTTTTGAGCAACGGTGACTTCTTTTTTTTTAAATTTTGCTATTACTTGAAATAACAAAGAAAAAACTCTCGCTTTTTAACTTGTTTATCTGAACCTGGAACAAAGATGTTAGAAAATACATTTGAAAGATCTCGGTAAAATTTCACTGAAATCGGTTGACGCAGAGATGTGCTAGAGCCACTGAAGGTTACAAACATTATCTGTTTTTGGTTGAAATTAGTGAAAAAGTGCGATTTTCGCGATGTGTAATTGTTTATAGCTCATGCCAAGGTCAACCGATATCGATGAAATTTTCAGTATGCATATAAATTCTAGAATCCGAAATCTAGAGAACGCATTTTTTTAAATTTTCGTTCCATGTTCAGGTAAAAAAGTTGAGTCCCTTACTTGTTTTCGTCATTCCAAGTGAAATCAAAACCTTGAGAAAAGTATTTTAACCATTGCATACTAAATTAGCCTCTTTAACATTTAATAAAAATTCAAGTCACTTAGACCAGATTTAAAGAAGTTATTGCGTTTTAAAAAATGCTCAAATATTTTGTGCAGGGGTAGTAGTAGGTCATTGAATTTGTCTTAGCTATGATATAATAAAGTAAAAAATACATATTAATATTAAAACAATCCAAATGACTTCAATTATTTGTAACAAAAATTTTGTTTATGAAGTTTTATACACTAAAATTTGTAGAAAAATGAATACTGATGAAAGTCGTTGCGGCCACTGTTAAAGTACACATAGGATTAAGAACTAGAGAAAACAACAGCTAAAATTTACATGTGCACCTGTCAAAGGTCTGAGCTTTTACAAAAATCAAATCTGGAAGTTAATATTTTTAAGCATTTTTTAAAACTCTTCTTAAAGTTTACATTGTATTTAACTTTATATTCTTCGTACATTAGTTAAAACATGCTTATATCACTGTTAAATAACCGTAATAACCGAAATATGCTCATCGAAAGCTGCTCACGTATACGAAAATATAGCACAAATCAACATTTTCTAAGGAATAGTTGATCTGTTTAATTGCAAATCCAATTTCATAGTTTTGCACTTAAAACGCTGTGTCTGCCTGACACAATCTAATATTTTGAATTCCGAGGTTTTAAACAGTCCTTATTTGAAAGAAAAAAAGATGTTGCATAAATATAAGTCTCAAAATTGAGTTTTGGCCATAAATTCCAGCTGCCCGGATCACTGTGCAGCAGTTATCGGTCCCGTGACAAATTACACGCCAAACCTCTTACTTTACCGATTAATCCAGTTTCCAATGTTTTCAGGTAATGATTTGTCACTGTCGAGCCAGTCCTTAGGCACCTTAATATTCATTAATAACCTCCGGTGTATGTAATTAAAGAAACGGTTGAACTCTAATCGAGCGTAATATTGCTTTCGATGTTGTTCTTTCGACACTTATAGCCGGCTCTAATGAGTTGCGAGTAAGTTAGTCATTTGGTGGTAATACGTTACCCATATGAAAATGCTGTGGAGTAATAGTCACTGCCTTCCCGCGCAAGTATTCGCCCTCGGTTGTCGATTACACAACGCTTCCTTATCGAAGACAATTTCACATTTATTTTCGTTTGCACGCCTCTGACGTTGGACGGTCTAAATATATTCCTAGTCATTTCCTTTTAATCTCCCTCGAACGCGTAGCTGCAAATTTCAATTTTCTCGCTTCCTCTTTCCCATAGAATTCTTAAGAAATACACCGCCAGCTTATATCATCGCTAGGAGAGGAAGTCAATTACAGTATTCAATTTCAACTTTCGAATTTGCACGAAGATTCGATAAATCGATAATCGTAACATATATTTTTCAAGAACGTACAGCGAGAGAGGCCAGTATTTGAACGACATTTCAAACGAAATAACCTTTCTATAATTGGATCAAGCGATGTAAATTTGATTTAGACCTAAAAAATTCTTTTAAATAATTGCAATTTATTGGAATGTCGAAAAGAATAAAATCATATTTAATGCAATGTTTTATTCGATTTTTACAGCTTATTTTAAGTTAAAGCTTGAGAATGGCTCACATGAAAGAGTTCAATTTTTTATATTAAGAGACAATTATAATAAAAAACAATTTTTTATATTATATAACGGCTAATATTTACCTTTTTGAAATCATAATCATCCTTTTGCAAGACCAATTCCCCATTTCTCAAACAAAATTCATAATTTTGCAGGACATACTTAACTTTTTCGAATTAAATTCATTGATTTTTAAATTAAACACACCCTTTTACAAAGGATCAAAATAGGAGAATTTGATTTGGAAACAGATAAATTTGTTTTGTCACATGTTACATTTTTATTATTTAAAATTCTGACCACTGATTCTTCGTTTCCTTGTTTTGTATTTTTTTGAACACATAAAATTTGTTTTTATGATCTCTCTTCTGATAAATACGTAAGCCCTGTTTTCTACAGCTCAATTAATGCGTGAACTCACATTTTTTGATGTTGTAACACGCAGCGTTTTTCCTTTCCGCCACAGATAATTCACCTAGCAATGTTTGCATAAATACACGAAGTCTAGACGCAATACTCCGAGTATCCCCGCATTTTCGACGCAAAACATCCGAGGGGTTTTCAAGGGCTTCTCGGTAAGACGCAAGAAGCCGAAAGAAAATGTTTTTTCGATGGGGCCTAATTGCCGTGACTAAACGAGACAGAGGAATCTGACCGTCTCGAAGTCAGGTTGCGGACGATGCCGAAGACAGAGTCCCGAAATACGAAATCTGCGGATTGGGCGGTTATAGCAGTTCGAGACATCGATGTCTTGTTTACACTTCCTCGAGCGTGACTACAAGAAGAACGGAATGAAAAAGCGAGTCGACGACATCGAGGAACGTAGTACCGTCCGAGCTGGCCGGCTGGCTGCTGACCGGATCGTAAAAGGATTTAGTGCCGGTTGTGGGACGAGGTCGTTCCCGGAGATGACGTAGTAAAATTTACAGTGGGCGTACGGCCGTGAAGGCCTTCTTCCGATCGTTTACCTGGCCCCCGTACTTACTCTCCACCGGCTACTCGATCCTTTCTGCTCCAGAACGCTTGAGGATCGGGAGTAAAGGCGCTCTCAAAAATCAACTCCGAGCTCCAGCTCGAAAACCGAGACGCTCCCAGTCTTGACCGTGAACAGATTACTCCCCGCGTACAGTAGCTCCAGAAAATCTCTGTACACCACTTGGATTTGCGACAGATCGTTGATGTTTTTTATTTTCGTTTGTTGTAATCAGAGACCAAAAAGGTTATGTTTTCTTTTGAATTATTTCAGAACTCCTTTCCATATAAATTAGCCAGATTAATTATATCCAATTTTAATATACGCACTTAATACTATGTAATTATGGTGTGGGTCTTTGCAATATGTGATAAACCGGAATACGGCTCTCATACGGCTCCTCGTGCCTGTCTGTCTGACTACAATATTCAGTCAGAGTTGTAACGAAGATTTTATACATAATCTAGTAAATGTAAATGTTATTCATTTCTTCCATAACGAAGCAGAATCTGATTCTTTTGTTAACAAAATCTCAGATTGAAAGCAAATTGAGAGAAATCAAGAATTAAAAAAAGTTACAATTGTTACACTTCTAAAATATGCAATAAAAGATTTGTTTATAGCAGGTATACATATTATATTTATTGATATTGGAAATATTCCTCATCGCAAAAAACAGATACTGAATGTTATTCAACGAGTGTCACAACATTAAATAATTATGAAATATGAATTGATATTCTGAATGTGTCACTTATTTATAATATTTATATAAATAATTCACAGTTCAAGGATTGTTTGCGTTTCTTTCACAGAATCTCTCTTAACAAAGACTCCCAGTAAAATATGTTGTTTATAAAATGAATATGAATGTCTCGAGGGAACTTCTATTATATATAGTCGAAAGTATTAGTTCCATGAGAACACTTTTCAAATAAGTTCCTAAGAGTAACATCTGTTTTCGTAAAAGTTCCACAAAATAGATATTTCAAATCTAATTAAACAGAAAAAAATACCAGGAGGTAAAGAATTATAGCTTATAACTCGAACAGAAATGAACCAAACGTTTTGCACCATCTAGAAATGCAAATGAGTGAATGTTGATCTCGAGAAACGTATGAGGGTTAAGCAAATTAATTGTCGCAATTAGTGTAATGATTCAGTTATTCTAAACTCTGGAACAACGTAAAAACAAATCTGCTTAGAAGAGGATAAGACAAAAATTAGGTCCAGGCATGTTCTGCTGTGTCTGTAATAGAGAATGAGTAAATTTTCACCTTAAAAAACAAACAAGGATTAAAAAGGAATGAACTATCACACAATTATTGTAAAAAAATAACTACCCTAATTTGTAGAGTGGAATAAAAAAGGTCTGGTTAGAAGATGGTAAGGTAGAAGATGTGGGCAGATCAAGATACGTCTTGCAGCATCTAAAAAAAGAGCACGAGTAATTTTTCATTCCGAGAAACACATAGGGGTTGCAAAGGAATGAACGGTCAAAATTACAATAAAAAATTAGTTAGCAAACAGGGTAGGATAAAGAAGGTCTGTTTGGAAGAAGATAAGACGAAGGATGCAGGTAGATAGCAGAAGCGGAAGGTAGAAGTGAAATAAATCTGATACCGGTGTTGGTAGCTTGCCCTCGCTGGAGTCTGCTGCCTTGCCCTCGGCCTGTCGGTGCAACTGCAACTGCAGCAGCCGACTCGGTCGTTACGGCATTAACGCGTAAGTGCATAAGTGTGGACCATGGTGGTCGAGATAGAGGCGCTTCGGCAGAAGGCTAGAAAACCCGGGGAAGGTTGCAGCGGCTGTAAACGATGCAAACGGCCGAGGTGAATGCACTTCTTCCCTCACGTTGGATGCACGCTTGCGAGCCGTAGTGAACGTCATCGGTTCAGACGCACCGGTGTAACGCCGATACCGAAGACTTTGAAGAACTGTCTTTGACACCGATCCCGCTACGATTTCCACGCGTTTCATTTTCTCATCGTGGAAAACTGATATGTGAAAATTCGTTCGATAATCAAACAGCATATATGTGTTATCAAAGCGGAAGCTCGAATACCAGCCACGCCTGGTCAAACTTTGTTTTAAATGAAAATTATGTCAAAAATAACTACGCGAAAGAATTCATTTCGACGATCAAAATAATGTCGATCTATTTTAAATAATAGTAATTTCACATAATGGATTACTTTACTATTTCTTTATTTAAAGTACGACAAAAGAATTAATCCTCCAAATTATACGAGATAAAAAGACTTCATTTTAGGAGACTTTTAAATCAATTTTTTTTAAGCAAACTTTTTCTCCAGAATGATATAGTGATTGAAATGATGTGCAACAAATAATTTTATTTTGAGAAATTTTTACAGTAATATGCTTTCTGTACAATTCTTTTCCCCAAAAGATCGTTTTTGAAAAATTTTTATTTGGCTCCGTCGTATAATGTCGTTAAAAAAGATATTACACAAGAAGGAAAAGGGCTATTGTTTGGAAAAATGTTTCTGAATATCGGATAATCATTTAACATAGTCAGATCGGTTTTCTTATCTTGCAATAAGATAAAATGTCAATAAACACATCAGTATAAGGCAGACTCATTGTAAGAGTTGATAATTAGATCACCATATAATTTTCATAAAGAATTTCACAATTATCTGAAATAATTATAAAATAAGGTAACATTTCACATAATGTTACTGCAAAAGTGTTCAGAGGCATGTAAGTAAA
Organism: Augochlorella aurata; assembly: GCA_028455555.1. Classification (NCBI taxonomy): domain Eukaryota; kingdom Metazoa; phylum Arthropoda; class Insecta; order Hymenoptera; family Halictidae; genus Augochlorella; species Augochlorella aurata. Next base: position 1,223,911 of record CM052160.1, read on the forward strand.
TATGAAATAAAATAACATATTATGTGAAATATTTCAAATAATATCATTTGAAATGATTTCAAATATCAGTTCAAATATGTTCAGGTGTGATACCAGCTGTAACTAATCTATCGTATTCGATCATTTGTAATTGTTCGTTGCCAATACACTTAACTTTATGACCCTATAGATAGTAATACTTACAAATGTCGTTTATTTGTTTCGAACGCAGTTACTATCAAAATCGAATTAAACCCACTCGTAGATTTTACGCGATCTCATGTGCCGCATTTGATGATCCGTAACTGATTATGACACGTATAAATTACTATATGGCAAGATTAATAGCAGAAAACCCATATTGAATCTTGCTGTTTACACTTGCTGTGCTGTACGGTGTGTTTACGAGCTTATCCGTTCAAACAAAGAATACACAGCTTCTTTAGATAATGCTCGAACTTTAGTAGTATTAGTTATATTTTATTCTGGTTACACAATACCGAGGACACTTTAAACGTGATTATCAGTTCGATATATTTTATATGTCACTGTAAACGTTGATGATATTTATACGTTTTCCAAACTGAATATAATATTAACATTTTCCGAAGCATCCTTTCTATTGCATCATTTTTAAGGTACTCTTTTAGAAATATCAAACATGAAAGATATCTTCCACTCCTCCAGTTGTTAGTTCTTATTGAAAATGTATAAGATTGAAATTAGCGTGGAACTATTTCCTTCCTAATTAATCAGACTAGAGAAAAATAATACTGAAAATTAAAGTAGCTATTTAAAATAGTTATTAACGACTACGTTATCTGTGATTCAGCTCATTAAAATACCAAGAAATGCCTGAAAGAGATAGTAAAATTATATTTGTTCAATCAATTTTTCAAGTCGATTAAAATTTTGTATTTGTTTATGATGCGGCTAATAGCTGGGCAGTCATAAAGGACATGTGTAAGTCCATAAAATTACAATAGTAGTGTAGTACTAGCATAGCAATATAGTAAGTAGTACGTACCATAAAAATTACCACAATATCGATGTAATCTTCGAAAGAAAAATGATTTTCGATGGTTGCGAGGGACGAGTGCATTTTGACCCATAATAAAGTTAGTGTTGGAAACTGGAGTCATACACTGCCTTCGAACGCTGTCCTTGTACGGAATGCTAGCGCATACCAAGCCATTTTATCGTGCGCAGGTCAAATGATCATGCATTCGACGTAAAATGGTTAATTATTGAAACTGAAACTAGAACGTTAAAATTTACTATAGGAAATATTAGTTTAACTCTTTTGTATTCTAATAATATAAAAGACAAAATATTTTTTAGTTATTCTCCAGCAAATTAGTCGGATTAACATATTAAAAATATTCGAGTCATTTGGTCGAATTAAAAAAAATTGTTCCGTTTGCCGCGGGAAGTGTACACAGTTTACTCGAAGATCGTCGACTCGGTTTTTAAAGGAAGAGATTAAAGAGCCAAAAAATTCCAGGTTTGTAGAGCAGTAATTTACAAGATTGCAAATTCTGCTTTCAAGTATGTAATTCGTATTTTTCCGGACAGTTCGACGATTTCGAGTGCGTCGAAATATTCAGTTCGTGAAACCGTAGTACCCGCACCGTTCTACACTAAACGTGTGAAAAGAAAATGCTCGAAACTGATGAAAAATTGATCAATCGAAATTAAGATGAAAAAGCTCGCTACACCCGCTAATAGAGAAAGCCACGAGTCGTCTGGAACTCTTTGCATTAGCATAGGGCATGCATAGAGGCAGAGAAGACACGGGGTTCGCATGAGTCATGTATACAGAAGAGCTACATGCCTAAACGCAGGCAAAGACATGGCTCCGAGTATGGCGGGTCACTTTTGAAATTTGCATTTCGGCGAGCGGAGAAAGACGTATAACGATCGCGGCGTAAAGCGTCGCCGTAACGCAACTAGAAATAATTAAGCTCCCCACGGCGCCGTTAATTCTCGGCGAACATCCCTCTCGTCCTCGGCAATGCAAATTTCGGAAAGCCGAGACTCACGATCATAGTTTAGTGCCACGGATGCCGAGCGGATATACGAACATTGTAGTTTACGAGACTCTTTCTACTCACGCGTGTCTTCTCACGACGCTCGGCACATATCTTATCCGCGCAAGGTGAACGAGGTAAATTTACGACCTTCTAGTCTTTTCTATTGAAAGGACAAGGTACAACGCACGACCGAATGCACTCAAGCGCCTTGTGTTTTCTGATTTCAGGTGAGTACAGGTGATTCAAGGCTGCTCGGAGCCTCCTTCTCTCTTTCTCACTCGGTCGCACTCTCTCCGTCTCGGTGAGTTAGGCGTCCTCGCTCTTCGATTTACAAGGATGCGGGAGCGTGGAAGCGGTTCGGGTGTTGGAGCAAGTTGAAAAATCCGGAGGAAGGGACACCCGCGGAATATCGGTAAATTTAACGACGTTGCGGACCGCTGCTAGAAAAACTTCCGTTCTTCCTGATTGAATTGTTAATGAGCCGCAGGTACATGTAACGATGTTGCGGAATGGCGAGGGGATGATTTATTGTATATCAATACTCGTAGAAGGTACGATGCGTTTGTGCAGTGATTGATGTCGAACAATAATGAATAGCATTTTTCTATTTCGGGAGAATTTTATGGGAGGACTATTGGACACTTAAAGTTCTTTTTGATAAATGAAAAAATATTGATTTGTTTATGTCTGTTTTGCATTAATATTAATATTATTATTCTTCAATAAATAAAACAAATATTGATTTATTTGTATCTTCTTTGCATTAATTGTAATTTAACGCTTCTGGGAACCATATTAATATTTAGTATTTATTATAATATTTAGTACTTAGATTAATATTTAGTATTTGGTACTATAATCTGATTCCCAAGAGTGTTGTCTTGCACAAAAATTCAAATAAATCAATATTTGTTTTATCTATTCAAAAATGATATTAATATTAATCTGTATTTAGGTTACTAATTTTAGAGAAGTGTGAAAATATGTTTAAATCATCACGTTTGTAATCATTGGAACATTCAAGTTCTGTGGCTCACGACAGTTCAAACAGTTTCAAATAGAAGAAGTTAAAATTTGGAACAATTGACTCGAAAGTTGCTCAGATGCTAAATTAACTAGTTTGCTAAACAATGAGTAAACAACTTTTTGCCAAAATTGTAACTTGTTAGAACGACAAGAGAAATGTTTCTCTTGGATGTAGTTAGTTAGATTAATTCAATTCTCTCTAATTGTCTCTCAGTTGGTAAACAAAAATAGTCAATTTGGGAACTGGATCGTTTTTATAGTCGCCGATTGTCATGATCATATCTCCTTCTCCGAAATTGTCCATTTTTGTTTACAAGCTGAGTGACAACTGGAGAGAATTTACTGTACTCCTCCTATTGGCGTTCTAGTTAATACCAAAACTACCTTAAATAATTTTACTTTCCGCCATTACCAAATTATTTTCAACAATTTTTACGCAACAGACACATTTCAAAATCCATTTATAAAACTCTTTAGTTTTTAAATGTTTCATTTTTATTTTGGTAATACCATATAAATATTACTCTTTTTACTAATTAACGATTTAATGCTATCGCTCTTCCACGTGCGCTCTTATTTCGTTTTGATACAGTAGGTATACGAACATTCCATTATCTAATCATTGTATTATTTAGATACATTATCGTCTAGTGGAGAACTTGAATAAAATTTTTAGATAATAGAACGTTTTGCTATCAGGACGTTATGAAAATAAATCTTCGAATGAGCAAGTCTCTACTGCATTTTGATTACAACGCCAACCACCTCAAAAACTTCGTTAAACTATATTTAATTAAACTATGAGTGAAAAGTTAAGTTATGTGACATCAATCACATGTTCAACATTGTTACATTTACGGATTCTAATAAGATTAGGAAAACGTAATAATCATCAATTAAAGAAAAACAAATTAATTTTTAAATATCAGCGAATAATTTCGTCATTCACATATGAGTGATATTGCAGCCAAAGTGTTAAACTTGGAACCTATGTATTATGTATCTCTCTTCTTTTGTCTTCACTCGCTTATGCGTTCGTACGAACATAAAAAATTATTCAAAAATATATGCACAGGGTATTTTGCATAAAACCGGCTATCTTGATATCTCCTCCAATAGTGATGTCACAAAAAATATTGTGTATAGACCTTGATTGGTATTGACAGACAAATACGATGCCAAAACTAGTTTTTCTTCAAGTTTAATTCTTTTTCAGAGTTTTCGTAATCATCGATGTTGATTTATAGTGTATTTTTTTATTGCATCGTGTAGCTGACGTTCAAATACATTCAGACACGTATAATTACTTGACCTTGAAATGACCTTTGACAACAAACATAAAAACGAAACGTGAAATTATATTTCCTTCGATATTAATGTTAAGAAAAATGTTGCATATGGAATTTGATCGGTATTATGAGACGAGTACGGTAAAGAAATTGGTTATCCTTCAAGGTTATTTTTTTCAGAGTTTTCTGCAACTTCATTTATTGCATTATGTGTAACTGACGTAAAAATACATTCAGGCATTCGTAATGAGTTGACCTTCAAATGACCTTTGCTAACGAAAGTCGTAGGTCTTTTAAGTAACTTTTTCTTTTACAAAAATTTCCTCCGAGGAATTCTTAGCGAGTTATTAACGAAAAATACTGATGACCAATGACGTCTTCAGTTGGCTCTAGCCGGCCGTGCCAACAAGCGGACGAAGCTCAGTTCCGCTTAATGGCTCGACCGCCTCGTGCCAGCTGAGCTTGCCTCTTATTGGTCACACTTTTTCGTTAATAACTCGTAAACAAAACCGCGGATTGAATTTTCGCAAAGGCAAAAGTTACTTCAAATGACCTCAAGGACACCTTATTTCCCGTTTGCGAGTGACGTTGGGGACACCCTGTATATACAATAATTTTTGTAACATTATTGGAGTAAATATTTATGTGGTCTGCTTTAGGCGATACCTTCGTTTTTACAAATTAGTTTCCAAATATCTGAGCAGATTCAAACGATTAGACTACCGCAAATGCGAAAAATGTTCATTCTGTCGTTAACGAATTCCATTCTTGTACTTACACCTGTAAACCGAATTCTGCATGCGACTTCTACGCGAACGCAATTCTCAAGTTCGGAATCTTCCGCGGTATTGGAATAATTACTACGTTACCGAGAATACGTAATACGGGATCTCTGTAAAAAAAAACGTGAGAAGTTCGATTTTCGGTTTGCGAAACGGAAGACAATACCGCCATTGTCAGCGGCTCGTTCTCTCGCGTGCGGAACGTGATCGCGGTGGAACTGTTTTGGAACGCATAAAAAATTCTTGTCACTATACTAGCCGAATGCAAGATGTTTTGAGAAACGGTTACCGCTGAATAACAATGGGACACGAGGTTGCGTAACGCGACAGAGAACGGGTTATTTCGCCCTATTCCTCGAGTTTCGTGACAATAGCACGTTGCGCCGACACCAGGTCACAGACGATGTCCTGTCTCATGAGCGTACGTACAATGACGAACCGACGAGGAATTCCTCGAGGAGTAAATAGGCTTCCTGGCTCGCGAATCCCACGAGGTCTTCTGCTAACGAGTGCATGCTCCGCCCCGTAGCCGAATATCGTCGCAACCAGACGATGTACTGGGTGTTCCACAAATTACCAGCCAGCTTTTCCACATTTGTCGTCCGCGACTTCAGAATTTTCAATATTTTTTATTTGCCATAATTAAACTGCGGATATTTATGCCAATGAAGTATTTATAATCCTAGTTACCTGATGCATGATGCAGAATCTTACAATTTTGAAATGAATCGTGAACGACTATAATAAATGATTACAAAATAAATCGATGACAAATTGTTTATGGGGGCTCTTAAAATGGGCGTCTTAAAAATTATAGAATCTTTCTTTTCTTTACTGTATATAATAAAATAAGAATCATCTAGGTTAATTGTAAAACACATAAATTGTATGAAAATAGCTGAAAATGGATGAAAATAATGTAACGATATCCTTAAATTCTAGTAGTGTCTTTACAGTTTCGTATTTAACTTAGTCATTTGTATCATAAATGAATAAAAACCGCAGCCTAATGACACACGATGCAATCTATTGTTGCGAAACATTAAAGAAAAATCATACTATTTTATCGAAGCTATAATGTCTCACATATTTACCTGTAATTGTTGCAACTTGTGATTAGTAATCTTGATGCATTTATGTCATGTGCAGATTTGAACAATAAGTTATCTTTTAATTGACGCAGTTTTTATTTAACTGACGCATGCATTCATTAATGGTGTTTCAGTGACGCAGACCCAACTAATAAAATTATATAATAATTAATATGAAAACACGAAAGTAAGTAAAAATTTACTTGCAGAATTCCATAAATTTGACTCCAATAAATTTGATTCCAATTAGGTGGTAATTAAAGAAGTTGTACCCAAACACACCATGGTTCACTTTAATTTTTAAAAAATGACACATGAAAATGAGAATTTGTACAAAGATCGGACAAAGCTTTTCTTGGTCACCTAAAATCTTCCTCATTATAGAAATAACGTAACAATATTATTGATATTTGTTAATATATATGCTTCCTTTCAATATACAAATCGACACACGACATAAATGTTTTAAAATAGACAATTAAATAATTTTATGATGACGTTTTAAGTCCATGTAAAGTTAGAAATGGAAAAATAGTTCGAATTTTCAAATACACCACTTGATAGAAGAATATGTAGCATTTGATGAAACAAATTGAATACCACTTTAGTTTCCCCAAAGATGTTATTACTGTTATACTGTTTACAGAAATTATTTACTTCGTTTCATTTTTTTCTCATTATATTTACGAGGAAAAAGCTAGTCACTAACTTTGTGAACATCCTATATACATGCACCGCATGTTTGTTTCATAATGTTGTATGTAACTCATTCTTACGTTCTGCATTATATGCTGAGGTTTTTTACGATTTCTGTAAGAAGTTGGCAAGTTTGCATAATACACGACTTTGTGGAATGCCGACGAAACTTGGTAGTAATTAGACCGAGGATTTTCCGCATTTATGACGAGCTTGGCTAAGTGAAATACAGAGCATCGAAAACATCAGATGTATTTAAAACAATTACAAGATTTGTATAAGATTACAAAAAAGTACGGTAAACAATTGCAGAATAATAGAAGATTTGTTAAAACAATTACAAGAACAATTCGATTTTTATTCAACCATTGTTTCGCACAACTAATGCAGAAAATTTTGATCTTGTATGAAGTTCGACAGTCTAGTAATAATGCCACCAAACTGCTATCGATTTTATGAAAACTTGACTTCTTTGTCAATTAGGAGTTTCATTGAAAATGCCACAAGTAGGATAACGAACGTATTCGATATACTAAATTTTTGAATTGAGAAATAAACAAAATAAAAGCGTACAACACTGACAAAAAAATGTTTTGAAAAAAATTTTGAACAGTATTCAGACATCAATAATCTTCTATAAATAAAATTTCGAAGAAGATCAAGGACAGTTTGATTCTTTAATTGTAAAAATGTACTTTTTATTTCATAATACCGTAACTGAAATTATGAAGAATTCGACGATAGAATATCATGACCTTGAGACTATAATTAATGCAGCAATAATTCGGACCAGCCAATCGGGTTAAATACTCCACTGTCCGACGTTTCACATCCATCCCCGGTCGCAATTGCGCATTTAACCTCTCCGTCCCACGCGTAGCTCTGAAAAACTATTTCCATGGAGAAAGAGGTTTCAATCAGGCTCTCTGTCGCTGATCAACCGTAATTGAGTAATCATCGTCGCGCGCGCGCACTCGAGCTGTCTCTCACCTACATTCTCACCCACGTGTGCGTGGAGAACGACGCGTGTAACAAAGGCAGTTTCGAAAGTCCTCGAGGTCGTAATTGCCACCGTGCGTTAATTGTACGCGACCGTGATTGCACCTGGCGATTGGTCGACTTTGTCGGTGTGACACGGAGGCGTAATGATGTATCATAATACTCGCGGCTCGAACGAATTGAAATTTTCGCCGCTCTGTCGAACCAGAGCGGAACCGAGCGGAGACCGAAGAGTGGACCTCCGCGCGATTTACCGTGCTCTGTCCTTCCAGTTCTTATTGTTAGACTGAAATTTTACGCCGTAGATCGTAAAATAAGTGCTATCGCGAAAAACCACTGCTTTCTCTGTCCGATTCTGCTCGGACCTATTTTTCTCTTGGGTTTTCGCAGGGCTTTCTGTAGCCTCTATACTTAGAATGCGGATGTTATTCGCAGCATAAGCGAGGGTGCAAAATAGAACGTTGCAATAATTTGTGCAAAACAGTGGAATCCTTCTATCTCGTCGTTGGAAATTGCAATCCAGCTTCAGTAATAATGACAAAATCAGTTCCTAGTTTAACACGTTGTTTGTCGTTTGCGGTTTTTTATGCATTTATCGCTACAATTATTAGGTGAAAAGAAAAGAGTAAGAAAATTAATTATCCATTATCGTATTATCTATTACTGGGTTTGGTTAATCAAATTACACTAATAAAATAATCTTTATTATAATGCTTTATCATCCGCGGTCCATTTATCGCACGCACATTAAATAACCGAAACCCGAATGAATATAGTATAATCGATAGTGTATAATCAATAGCAACAAGGACGAGATTCATGTACTCGAACCACAGTCAAGAGACATGTATAGACTGACAAATGCCTTGACATTTCCAACATATATCTTATATAAAAATTCACAGTTTAATCGCGAAGTCCACGTTTTGTTTATAACAAGTTTTATTAACAATTGTTAACGACGACAAAATCGTTGTCGTCCAATGTGTTTCTATATATGTTTCTATACATATGTTTGCAATTACCCAAATATATTAAGATCAAATAAAATTCAGCGAACTTCACCACCTTTAATTATTAGGACTTTTTCAATCGCAAGAATTTCTTAGCAGGAAACGAAACTTTATATTTATTATGTATTTGCGTCTACTCGAATGTGTAAATACTGATAATAAGAAAATAGAATTTGATTCCGACTTAAAGGACAACATTCACACCTAACAGTTTGTTGCTAGAAATCTCCGCCACGAGTTTGACTTGTTAAAGTACTGCAAGAGGTTAAAAAAATAATTATGACACAATTATAGCAATCAATCTTTTCTTTTCAATTCGCACAAACTTATCATCTTCATCATTTGAAATATTTGGCTCAATATTGAAAAATTCGACTTCATTTTCATTGTAGATGTACATTTTTGCGGACGATTGTTTCTGTATATTTTCTTCGACTAAGCTTTGAATATAATAAATAAATTTAATAAAATTTATTTATTAAATTTTATTACATATAATAAATATTGTCGGAATTTTGGGGGCTCTTTGAATGTTTCGATCAACGTCTATAATGGTACTTTTCAATTTATTGGCTAATTCAACCGTTTCACAGAGATTTACTGGCTGCGTAAATTGATATCGCGTATAAAAATATACCGCGTAAATAGTGCCATAATTCAGCGCGTAAAAAAGTGTGTCGTAAATTGTGGGACGGTTGTCCATTCTCGCTTTAGAATAGAATCTAATAACTGAAACCCTACGAAAATTTATGACCAGGTCAACAGCATAAATTCAAGCAACTGCATCCGGGCTAGAAGAGTTGGTAGACACAACATTCTTACTTTCTCAGTTAGATTACAAGACACGGACAGTCCACCTCTGTAATGGAGTCAAGCATCCTACACGATTAGATTCCAAACCCTTCGTGTAGCTTACTTAGCCCTGAAAAATTCGCGGAACAGCTCGATAACGCGACAAATGATAATCCAGTAATGCACCAACAGGGAACGCACGAAGGTGTCAAAACCTGCGGACAAGCTGTGCGACTGCATTCTATCTTATCATATTCGTAGGTTATCAGAAAGTACATTCCCCGTGCCATAAAACTGTGCACTTGAAATGATAGTTGAAGCCCACGATATCCATGGTTTCTATGTACCTAGAACAATCGAGCTTTTCCTTCGGCAATAACGAATAGAATTCGAACAACTCGACTCGTTTAAAATCATCGGATTTAATATTATTTCCATGGCGTGAGTTCGTATGGCGTAAATTTCCCGGGTAACAATTACTTAACAGTTACGTTTCATACGTCATTCGACAGCTTTGGTTATCTCCCGTTGAGCGATTGCTTACTTATTGAGTAATACATGATTGAGACAGTGATGACAGTGATTAATTGAGCCGTCTTTGAAAGTGACCTAAGTCCATCTTTATTGAAATTGAGATTTTTAAGGGTTGCGTTTCAAGAAGAAATAAAAAAATATATGCATAAAATAACAGTATGTCTAACAGACTCAAATTTACAATTCCTATTAAAATAATAACAATTATGAAATGAATAGCATACGTATTAGTGCAGTCATCAACAAAAAGTGACAAAAGGACTTTGGTCACTGTCAAAATAAACAGATCAGTTGTCTGAAAACTATCGACTGTCAAGTTAATAAGAATGAACACCTCCGACATGTTTTGCTATCGAATTAAATTCGTAATAATGTGATTAATTTTTGGGAAACTATAGAGCATTAAGATAACACGTTCGCAGACGTAAATGCTGTAGCATTCATTTTCATTATTTCACATATTTTCACAATTCTATGTAGAGATTACTTTTTGAAATTATTATGGATTTTAATGTAAACTGGTTCGTTGAGTATTTTATTTCGTTTTTTCTTTGCGTATCAAAAATACGAGTATTAAAATGTAATATTCTGGGTATACGGAAAGTTAATAAAAAGGATATCACAACATAAAGGATATAACTCACTATAATTTCTACTATCCGTGAACGTGTTAACAACAGTGAACATTTATAATTTAATCCTACAAGAAGACATTTCTGAGATGTCAATCCCCGTTAACGTGATACTCCATACTTCCCAAAAGTCAACATTATCACTAATTACTGCTCACATCGATATTATACATAGCGTCTCACCCAACTCTGTCACCCTTAATTATTGTCATTGTAACGTTACAAATAAATGGTTCGAGAAAGTTGTGGTATTTTAGGTTGAAATGTAAATAACAGTAGAAAGAAGGACACATGTCGAATGTCTTTCGAAATTATTCAATGGAACTTCAACGGTATCTTTAGTCGTTATTTTAGACGTACAGGTAAATTGGTATTGCGAAAGGATGTTATATGTGTCGTTTCTATCAATGAACAATGGTTTAGAAATAAATTATTTTTATTCGCGAAGACAAATATGACAAATAACATTTTATTCGCGAATGAAATCTTCAGTTCTTCATTCTTCAGAAATTATTCAGAAATGATTTAAAAATTATTCAAAAGTTATTCTATTCATTCAAATAATTATCTAGATAAAACTTTATTCATATAATGGCCAATTGTGACTATTACATTAAATATCTATGGTGTACGCGAGTATATTGCGTTCTATCGATACAGAAACGTTCTCGTTAACGGGACACCACCTTGTCGGAAGGTACAATTCATTTTCCCGGGAATAGTTTGGCGTGCGAGCCACATGACAGGGCAACGTTCCTTGTTCCCTCGTAGGCGGAATTCCACGCTTTCGGGACGACAATTTCCTGATTCAAGTGCAACTGTCGAATGCACGGGCGTTCCTTCTCGTGCCGCAGGAATTTAGACGACATGGAAACGACCTCCGCGACGTGACTGCGTCGCCGACCGCGCCGTGCGTCGTATTTATGCGTCGGGCATTTATTACGACACGACGTTCTGCATCTAATAACCTCTTTTCACCGGTAGTAGTTCTACGAGCATACCACGAGATGCTTGTTCTACTATGGTACCAATGGCCCGTTACTCATTTTCAGCTGCACCGCTTCACGCGCCAGCTAGGTATGCGCGGCTGCAATTATCGCACGCGTGTTGAAAACTTGAAACGAAATGTCGAAAATGCTATTTGAACCAGCGGAACGTGTACAGACATTTTTCGTGAAAGGAATCTCTAAAATACTATGTGAAATAGGGTACCGTCGACAGGAATTTTTTTATAAAAGGAATGTCTAAATTATTTAAAATTTATTGAAGAAATCAGAACCACTGAGAAAAACCGAACTATTAAAGGATCTTTTCACGGTAAAGGAATGTAAAAGAATAGATACAATAAGTATCTTTGCAAAACAATCTGAACAATAGCAATAATATCTCTCAAGTTATTCTATTCTTAAAACACACCTTGTTGCATAATAAAGTAGATGCAACGTTAAACCTCATGTTAAAAAAAGAAGAAAATAAGCATCTTTCTTGATGAAAAGAATGTCCGAAATAGTTACTTGAAATAATGAATTATGTACAGGAATTTTTTCATGAAAAGAACTTCTGAAATGCTATTTAAAATAGTGGATCACATACCAGAATGTTTTAATGAAAAGAATGTCTACAATACTATTTGAGATAGCGAATCGTGTGCAGGAATTTTCTCATAAAAGGAATGTCTAAATTAGATAGCTGAACTAGTGTATCAGATAGAATAGTTTTCTCATGTAAGGAATGCGTAAAATACTCTTAAAAATTAAGAATCTTTTCAAGAAAAGAATGTAAAAAATAACTGTTTGCAATAGAGGATCATATAATAAGAATCGTTTCATGATGTATTACTAAAAATTATAATATAGCTCTCACATATTTACATGCAATTGTTGTAACTTGTGATCAGTGATCTTAATGCATTTGTGTTATGTGCAGATATTTAAAATGCAGGAGAAAGTATAAATTGGCAGGGTCTAATAGTAAAACAATGTACGGTATAAAAATCTACAATTTAGTGATCACTATTTTAAAACTCTTCGTTTTCCTGATTGGAGTACTGATTTGTTACATAGAAATTTTATAAAATTATTATGAGAAATATACGTCTCAAGCAACGTAGATTAAGAATTTTTAAATACCTTTTTTAAAGTAATATAGTATTAAATTAATTTTGAGATGTAATTCAGTTTCAAAATGAACAGTACAGTATGTAAAATACAATGCACAATTTAAATACTATTTTTAAAAGTAACTTGAAGTATGCACTTGATGTAATTAATTTTTGTTGCTACTGTGACAATACTATTACTGTTATTGATGTTTAAAACTGGATAATTTAGTATGTGAAGTATACGGTTTAATAATAATCAATAAAAATACGAGTTAACTTAAGAATTTGTAAATGTTTTTTTGAAACTGATGTGAAGTATGTTCTTAATGCAATTGATTTTTGTTCCTGCTATTATAATTCTATTGAAATGCCTACCGGACTGTGCTACTAGCACTAGCCAATTGTAAGTAGACTCGCTATTAGTCTTACTTGTGGAGAGACAGAGCGATACTAATGAGCGCGTGACACACTATATGCTAGGAGCGAGTACACGAGAGCGAGCGAGCGAGTGAGTGAGTGAGTGAGTGAGTGAGTGAGTGAGTGAGTGAGTGTGTGAGTGAGTGAGTGAGTGAGTGAGGGTGAGAGAGAGAGAGAGAGAGAGAGAGAGAGAGAGAGAGAGAGAGAGAGAGAACGACGTACAAGGAAGTCACAGAGCAATAAAATGATCACAAAATCATGTCCATTTCTCTTTAGAATTGCCCTATCACTCCCGAGCGATGCGACTATTTTGAGTTTAATAGTACGAACAAAGCGTACGACTAAATCTCGCGAAGTCGGAGTTTTAATTGTAAGAAATGAACCTTAGAATGTGGTCTTACAGATTCAGTTGAAATTAAGCTTAAATCCAGCTTATACGAGATTATGTTCAAATACTAAACACTTACGCTGATTATTTCCGAATGCAAGAAAAATGTATATGTATATGACTAATTCTGTCAGTGATCTGACAATATTCAGCTACATGGATAAGAAACTGCATTTTCTACCATTTTTAAGATGTTCAAAACACAGTTTGAGGATATTATACTTCCAAAATGTGAAACTAAATTTCATAACTTTCCAAAAATTCGAAAATAAATTTTTTTATGAAATTGTACCAGTTGTCGCACGATTCCTAGCACGTCTGTCTTTAATCTGATAAAAGAGATTCGAAGAAAGTGGTTCCGGTCGTACCGCTCCCTCACTTGAATCCAAAAAAAAACCTGCATTTTTACTTTGCAAACAGCCCAAAATTAGTTCTAGATAAAAAAAATCAGTCTGCAATATTAAAAATGAATGTGTAAATATACCAGGTGCATTTTTACTTCAATAAGACTTACGCATCAATGTCTAGCTAAACTAGTCGCAAATCGTACAAAATCCAATAATCCATGTTTTTGGGATATAAATTCATCGAATGCAGTTTTACTTCGATTTTAATAGTTTGGTTCCATTCAATCAGAAAATCTCAGAAGAGTTTTATACAATATACATGTGTACATGTGTTGTATATATGTATGTACGTATGTATTTAAATGCACAAGTCAGATTTTTTGGGAAAAAGGAAAACATGTGAACTGGCTGTAATGTTAGATTTCGCAATTAACATGTAATTGTAACTTTATATCCTAAGGTTTCTTGACTACTTTCTCGGTTTATGATATATGTTAGACATAAACATTGATCTGTGTTTATTGTATACTAATGCCATCGTTTGATGAAACGACGAATTTCTAGTTATATTATCTGGAGGTGATGAAAACCCACACAACCCATATCTTAAAGCAGGATTTGCATTTAACTGTAATTTAGCTGTATACTTTTATAAATATGTACTTTAGTAAACTTCTAATTTCTAAATTATTTAATTTTTTGTTTCAAGTTAAATTTCACATTATCGCATGGATTCTGTCATAATAGTTCAATTTTAACAGTTATTTTATATTTGATTGAATTCTTCTTTTGGTGCAATTTATACACGAAGTTTAAATAATAAAAGTTCGAGTGAATTTATAACTGTTTTCTTAGAACAGAAAAGTTAGAAGTCAAAAAATAAAGGATACATCAGAGCCATTTAAAAATTTCAATACTTTCATTCAATCCTTGTTTTCATGATATTATTCGATCGAATGAATTTTTAATTTGACCGATTTACCTGTTGTTCGATAAAGCGATGAATTTCTAATTAAGACACGCACGAATAGTAAAAATTTCAATGAGTTGCAAAGATAAACAAGTGATTTATACGTGAGCTAATTCTGACATCGGAATTTTGATCAGACACATTTTGTCCGAGCGTTTAGCATATCACATTGTAATAGTTACATTTTTTATACACAACGAAATGAGAAAATAAAATGAACCAATTAGCCGTTACGTTAAGTGCATAATAATTTCAAAAATATAACACGGCTTATAAATTTGAATGTTATAGCATCCGTGTCACTTTCGTCACAATGAAAATGAACTGTATAGCCATTTACTACCGCGAATGTGTTAAATTATCCAGAGGTGATTAAAAGTCGTACAATCCATATTTTCAAGGTATACATAAATCCATCGGATGTGAAACGCGCGGGATTCCTATTCAGACTAATGTCGACAGTTAGCATTTTCACCTCGTTCCTGTCCGTCACGGCTCGTCTACAATTTTCCTGGTCTCTGTTTTCCACGATGATGAGTTGTCGCGTGTTTCTCGTCGTTAATTGCAGTCGCGAGCATCAGGACACGCATTTCGTTTAACGAGCGTCGTGTGTAACGAAAACCGCATACCGTCGCCCAGAGGACAATGAAAATAGCATGTTGTTAAACGAAATATCTGATGTCCCGCATTGTTTACCATGCAACGTATCGGTACTAATTATCAGGATTTAATATTCGAATATTAACTCACAGCGAAACACAATCGTGGCGGAATGTGAAACCGTTCCCGACACGATGCAAATAACGGTACCTGTTTCGTGGTACACACTGTACGCAATTTCTCATCCGAGTCCTCTCTTTTTCGCCCGCGTCATGTCATGCGTTTCTCACTCTCAATTGTGCCTGAGGAACGTCGCCGCCGCCGAACCTTGTCGGGTCTAATTATTACCAAGGGAATATTTTATCGTAACTACGTGCGGCTTCCACGAGGCGTAATGCGTTCCTCGGTGCATAGGTCACGAGCAACACGCAGCCTTCTGCGAGTTCCGATTAGAAACTCACAATTTTGTTTTTTGTCCTTTCCTTCTCTAATTTAAGGGAGAGCATGCGGGCGAGATAAAATTTTATAAATATGCATTTCGATAACATTTTTTACGCTGATTCTAATTATGTGCAAATTATTTTGCCAACTAATTCTTTCGATAATAAAAATATGTTTTTTGTGAGAAAAATGTCGGATTGAAAAATCCGTAATTAATTCTCTTCAATGTAATGTAGACAAGCTACTGTAAAAACTTAGTGATAATTACCGAGGCAGTCTATATATAGTCGTTACGCGACAAGAAGGTACCTTTGTGTTCACATCCCCCCCCCCCCCCCCGCCCCTATTACTAGCAGCTATAACACTTACTAACTACTAATGGGAGGGAGAATGGATGCTGACAGATAAAATTGTATACGATACTATCCAATTATATAATCGAATCAAAATTTATCTAGATAATGACTTATCAGAATAAGATTTTATTCGAACAAATTATTCTAAGAATAATTTAAATAGAAAGAAAACGTTTAGGAAAAGTTTATAATATATTTAAATAAATTATTCTAAAAATAATTTATAATTTTACAACAAATACTGTGGAACAGAATTTGTAGGATACAATTTATATTTATAAATACGTTTATGACAATTAATTAAAATTGTTACATATTTCATGACAATAAATAGTGCGTGGAAAAGATGTATCTTGAAAAGTACGTGGAAAAAATTGATAAATAAAATTATAAATGATTCTAATAACATACTAAAACATACTGTTTATTTGAAATCCATGAGAAATGTGTCGTATTAACACGAGAGACCGATGAACTTTAATAGGTTTTGTTGTTGTTTCAACAGCAGAGACAATTAACAACAGTGGGCTATTGTTCGAACGTTCCTATTGAATTGTGTAATTGTTACATCATTTATAATCTCTGTACATTCAGTTAATTTTGAAATATTGTCTTCAGAATCGGCAGTACTGTCTACATTGTCAGGGAGATTTGATTGTTTTCCCTCACAATTACTGTCGTCGCATTTGCAATCTATTATGTATTTGACGGTGTTTGGTGCATCCCATTGTTCGCAAACTGGCAGTTTCTGTTTTTGTAGAACATATGAATGATTTAGAGTTACGTGGTCTATCCTAATTTTATTAATTGCTGCTCGAATGACGCTCATTCCCTTGTCAGGAAATTTTTGCCATTTAGTATTGTTTTCGAATAACGAGCATTTTTGGGAATATTGGTAATGGAGATTAGATAAAGTCGGATAAAATTGTTCTATCAACATCATAAGTTTTCTATATTATGTACAGGTCTAAATACAAAATGTCTTTAGGAAGTTAACATAATGAAAATAGTAAGATATATATATCATGTTTTTGTAGCTACTTGCACACTATGTATTCCTGGACCACTTTGAATCTTGTCTAATACCTATTTATAATTTTGAAATTTAATCTTTACAATTTTTAAACACTTTATACATTATTTATTGCAATGCTTATTAGGTACTTTATTGGTGCCAGATTTACTTGACTTGATATAATTCATTAACACTTCGACAGCGACGCCTGGGTCTATGATGATCCTCGGCATACAAATTATTATATAAATACCTACTTTCTCGTGTTTGATTAAAATCTTTAGTGTTTGCTATTTAAAATAATAAACGATCCTAAGCGTACTTGTCATAAAAAATGTCCGCTGTCGTGTAGTATTAAAAAGCATTCATAAGAGTAGTAACACGTTTCAATTGAAGAATACAGAAATTTATTTGCCATGTATATAACAGCATTTTACTCCAAATTAAACGTGACGATGAAAATAACAAGCCTTCAAACCAGCATAACAAAGAATAAAAACACTACTCCGTCGTACTATAATCGCTTATAATCCAGGAAGGAATAGGTAATAAGCAGACTGCGGAAGTTTATTCAAATAAATATTTCTATGGGAAATAGTTAGAACAAAATGAAACCTGGACAAAAATTTGTTTTGTGATTAGAGATTTTCAAGCATACATTTTTTACTTTACACTTTTTGCATAATGCATACGCTATGCACATTTATATTTAAAAACGTGCACAATAATGTGTTCTAGATCGATCATTCTCCGCGTTTGAATTAATTTTAACGAACAAATGTCACTAATCGACAAGAATTAAATTTGAGTATTGTTTATAATTTATTGTCATGCGGGGTAATTGTAAAAAGCATTTTATATATGCATACATAGTGACTATTCTGCTAATATATTACTCATGTGGATTTTACGCATTTACTAAAACTAATCAAAGTCAAAACAGTAATAATATTACAAGAATTTAAAGATACTGTTTTATTATTTTGGATTTATTAAAATTGGTTAGAAAAGAAATAAATGTATATCTAATATGTCTTGTATGTCATTAGTAAAATTAGGTCTTGTAAAAATCAGCAGTCTATTTTATTATATTACATGTTCCATATGACTACATACTTTGCATGTTTTACATATTTATCGGGCACGAGCTTCCGCAGTCTAATAATAAGAAATTCGATTAGAAAATGACCCAAATGGAACAGGTCGACTTGTTAAAATTCCGTAATCGTGCGTCGGGCATGACTTCCGGTTCTTACGACTCAAAAGCACAGTCGAAAATACACCGCCGCGCATAATTACATTTATATTAACCAGGCAGCACGTGTCTGATCAAAGCACGGGTATGCTACGCAATGGTGGCGTTCGAAAATAAAAAAGATTTCGACGACCCACATTCGTCCTTTCTCGATTCGTTCGTTCGATTCCGTCACTCGGAAGTCAATTCGCACGCATTAATTACGGTTTATCGAACTTATAGACTCGATCGCGTTCTCCCTGCTCGATCGGGTATGCCATTTCATTATTTTTAACCGTTACGATTAACGATATTAGGCTCTGGAACTTCTAGCTGTCGCAACTGTGCGCGAACCTTCGTTAGCCTGGCTTTCAGGCTGTTTTACATACTGGGTGGCCTATTTCAGTTCGGAATTACTGAAACAGCGGAAATAACCAACGTTAAACTGTTGCGCAAATTAGCAAAACTTATAACGGTGCAATCTCTATAATTTAGCGAGACCACTATCGCTAAATGCTGGCGATTAACGTAACTGAACGTAATTAGTTTTTAATCAGTCGATAATCTATTTGATAATCTGCGAATTTTTACAAGTGTCGATCGTTTAACCATTTTTTGTTAAATGACAGTATTATAATTGTCGTGAATATTAAATTAAGAAGAAAATATTCACGACAATTATAATACTGTCATTTAACTATTTTTCGTCTAATAACAGTATTATAATATTATTGAACTCGTCAATTCATTTATATTACAATATATATTTCCCCCCTCACCTGGTCATTTAACCATTTTTAACACTAAACCTACCATGCGCGGTCAAATGACCGTTTTTGAAATTTCGTTTAGAATTTCTCGTATACAACGTTACTGTATCACCATGTAGCCTATAATATACATACGACCCATTTTTCAATATTCACAACTTTCTTTATTGTTTACTTTTCGCAAAAAATTCATAGCATGTCTAGTCTACCACGAGCGGTCATTTGACCGCTTGCACAAGCAACGGCGAAGCAACTTTTAGGGAAACCATACCAACGCGTATTTTTTAGTATAATAGACACAGCATGTTTTAGTCTTTAGAGGCCTTCGTCCACGGCCTCAATAGCAAATTGAGCGAGTCATAAATTCGGGATTTCCAAAAGGCTCCGCGAATTGAGGCCCGGCGGCCAGCAGCAGACAGTTGCAGTCGATCCGCGACCGGCCGCCCCACGTGCCGAACAGGCCCGGAGGAAATCCCTTTACATAGTCATAAAACTAATAATTGCAGCCAAAATCGGCAAGGGAAAGGTCACAACAAAATTCGTAAGAAATTTTTATTTCAATTGGCAGAAGAGACTGAATATCACAAGGAGAGACAGCTAAGCAAAGAATGTTCATCGAAAACAATAATCAACGCAGCTACAGATTCTTCTGGAGGAAAATCTTGTCAAATAAAATATTATAAAGTCAATAAGACAAATAAAATGTGTATAAAATGTAAAAAATATGTATGTGGAAAATGTTCAATACAAAATGCTGTAATTTGTAAAAAATGTGCTGAAAATGCATAAAGGTAAAAAAAACTTTCTAAATAGAAAAACGGGGAGCGGGTTTTTATTGTAGCACCAGAAAAATATTTTGTTTACTATCCAATTGGCTAAAATCTCTTTCTATATTAAGATACATATGTTTTTTTGAAGCGATCATTTGACCGCTCATGGTAGGATTAGGTATACATGAAATGTCGGTAGGTTTAGTGTTAATTAAATGTTAGTATTATAATACTAATGCAAGCATCTATTCAACTGTGCTATAATGACTATTTTCTTCCTAATTTGATCATTCAAAATATACATTGAAAATATAATTCTTAAATAATTTATCTATCCAAGACAAGTATGTTCTACTGTCTGAATTTAAAATTAATTCAAAATTGATTTCAGAATAATTTTCATGATACATCTATGAAATAATATTTCAAGATTTATTTAACGTTATAAAGATAAATACATGTATTGAAAGTAATTATTTATGTTGTGCTGAAGAAAATTGCTAATTAAAATAGTATTTTCTTAAGATGTACTGGAAATAATTATTCAAAATAGTATTTCATGTGTCCCAATTTCTCTTAATTATTTGAAATTATATTTCTGACCAGTAATATACATGAGAGAAAATAAACCTAAAGAATAGATACAGGCAGATATTGTTTTGAAAAATAAGCATTTCTCATCTATTTGCTGTTAACATTGTACACATCTCAAAATGCAAACACGAATGTATCATGCGCAATAAAGAAAATATTTATTTCAATTAAGTAATTCAGGTTCTTATTGCGTAGTATGTATTTATACACTTATTACGTATTTGTAAAATCAATTAAATGTATTAATTCAGTAATTTATTTAATACAGAAATAAATTATTATTTGAAGCACATGTAACACAGTTGACAGAAATAGCATTTGCAAATATTTGCATTTCTTAGCTGAAATTTGGTACTCAGGTCTATATTAAATTAAATTCGTCAGTGTTTGCTACACCCTGCAATTCAAAAAGCTAAAAAATTTCAACGAACCTAGGGGGTGAAATCGAACAAGTCAGAAATTCATAGATCAATCAGATCCCGCGATCGATCGTGCTTCCCCGATAAGATCGTCGCAGCAGCCCGGTGGTTACGTAAAGGTACCTCGCAATTAATGTAATTAATTCATTCGCCGTCGAATCACAGGTCGATCTAGAAACTTTCATGACAAGTTATCGAGTTTATCGTCTCGATTACATTGTCCCGGTGCCGATCGTGCGACTACGATCCTAAGCGTGCGCGTTTAGTCCCCTTAGATCGTTTTGCACGATCTTTGGCAACCCCTATCAGCACCGCGGCGTGTCTAGTTTCTGTGCAACACGTGCATTACGTGTAAATGCATGCATGGAACGCATGCCGGACTTTTCACTTATGTCCCAACATGGGTGCACCGGTTGTTCTATTCGAGCCAGCAAATGTTCGCACGCTATGAAACGTTGACCTAACCGAGAGGTTTTCTCTCTCGTCTCTCCTGCTGCGTTTCTTTTTCGTTGCCGAGCAATTTGCTCCACGTCACGTCGCGACTATGATTCTTCGACCGACTGTCGATTTCGCGGCTTCGGAGTTTCTGTGTCGAACCATGCCGTGTTTCATCGTGCCCGAGATTTGTACCTCGTTTTACGAGAGGATCGAGGCTTGATAAGTTTCGCGCCCGCTGACGTGAGATTTACATTGCATCCGGTGTAAGAACTTGTAACGCTATAGTTACCATGTCGATTCGCCATTTCATTGAATTTACGAGCTGACGGTTATGATTTTATTTAGGCCTGCTTCAGAGTTAATTGGTTTGTGCTTGTTCGACTTCAAGGATACTATGCTTTAGATCGGGTGTGTGCCTGTGGGGCGGATTAATTGATCTATTTGCAAACTCGATGATAGAAGCTTTTAAACAACGCAGACGACCGGTGCACTACATATTTTAATGTTGTGCTTGTTTGCATATTAGTAACGTTGCAGTTAGAAATTCAAAATGTGGTTGGATGTAAATGTATTCTGCTTTAATGAAAGGAATCGCTTGGATACATATCTTGTCCAAATTGGTTTTAATTTTCTTTCCTTGTATTTCTTTTGCTGTTTTTGTATTTTTTTAATTATTTATTATTTATTAATACCGAATATAGAAAACAGAAATCAAATATAAAAAGTGCTACACTGGGCACTATTCCATTTCACCCTAAACGCGTTTAATAATAGGTCGAGTGCGAATAGTTAACACTAACAACATTTGGCATTTTTATTAAAACTTTGCTACACAACGGATGATTTTAATGATATTGTACATGTAGAATTCCTTCAACACGTGTATACTAAAAATGAGATAAGTATTTTTGTATTTAATATATTTTATTGAAATTTTCAGGAGTTATATGTATTTCACTGTCAGAAAAATACTAAAAAATATATGTTACAATGCATAGAATAAAATAAGAATTCGTGTTTCCCGTTGGTAATATAAAGTGTCATCAATCGGACCACATTCCAGTGGATGGACAGTTCAGCTATATGTTCATTAAAATGATCATGATGTTATTTAATACCCCAAAGACGGTATCCTGACTGAAACTGATCTGTTTTATTACTGTGTCCATGCATAAGTGAACACGATGCGTTTGCTGATAGTTACAGTAATTTTCAGAAATGTAATATGAGATTGAATGAAAATCACGTCAACGGACCACTGAACGACCAACTTAATCAAATCCATATATTTTTATATAAATTTTAATGTGAAAAGAATATAATAAATCAAATTATGATCGACATTTCGTTAGCGGCGTTCATTTGTTGGGCAAATAATCCTATCTTTTTGTGTTAAAAAAGTTTTATAAACAGTCTGTATAATAAAATCATTACCAAGAAACAGTATAGAAAGTGTGGATGTTTATTTAAATGTCCAGCTTCAAAGATAATTTTATATAAGAAACAGAATTAGGTAGGAATTTTCTTGGGAAATAAAAAATTCTTTGTAATGAAAATAAAATTAAAATATTACTAATTTTAATTATTATACGTAATTGTATTTCACATATATCAAAATAATAATTTTATTAAATTACAAAATAATAATTAACAAATGTTATGCGTCAATACAACGAAAAATTGTGTATCCATAAATTTTCTCAGCCTGAAAATTATTCTGAAGATAATAAATATATTGTGTATATATTTATATATATATATATATCTTGTACATATTGTATGATTTCTAAAAAATACGAATTGTCATGACCTCGTTGGTCTCGACAATTCGGATAAATATTGCAACTTTGATGGCTATAACCTGTTGCTAGCATACGTTTTAAAAGAAACATTCTCCTTGATTCGATGAAACAGTATTTCATTAAAAGTGTAACTATGAACGTTTGAACATGAGTTTGCAATACGATTGTCGGAGTAATTGACAATAGTCTTAGAAAATTCAAGGAACTGTGTGATGAACATCATTGGAGTTATTATTACGTGACTGCAAAGATTCCACGCGAGATAGCATGCAAAGTTACATGTTTGTGACTCATTGAAATTCTTTGCGTCGTCACCGGGAAGCAAACTTGAAAACTTGTGTCAGAGAAAATCAAATATTCTAGAAAAAGATGACTCTGTTTTAGTGGTGCTATATCGAATTGTTTATTTAGACGTTGAACTGATGTTTAACGATACTTTCATATGGAGAATATGATCGGACATTATTAACGCTTTGACAGATGCGCCAACAACCTACAAAAGTTCACAAAATTAAGTATTTTATGCAATCGAATTAAAATTGCAAAGCAAAGTTATATTATTATATAAAATTAACAATTATAATGGACTAACGTAAAAATTGATCTTCGAAAATTAAAAAATAATTCTATCACCCACAAATAGGTGGAACGGCAGTCACAAATAGTTTAATTGTGATACATTTAATAGTACTATTATAGTATGCTTTGTTAATGGTATAAATGGGAGAAATTTTGTTAATAATATAATTATGATACATTTTCTAAAAAACTGTGCTGATTCGATTTTTATAACTCAAATTTTCGCAAAATCATGTGTGGCTGTCAAAGTGCGAACTTATAAGAAAAATTGCAAACAAGATATTTGCATGTAGAACAACAAAAACAATGAAATTAATAAATTTTTGACATTATAGTAATAGGTAAAAATTTATATTGTAATAGGTAAAAATGTTAATACCAAAATATTATGGCCAACAGAAAGAAGTAGTAAACCAAAAGAACAATTGCTACTTTGAAGCAGCTCCATTTGACCAAACAAAATTTGATGCGTCATAATTAAGAAGTGGAAAGGTAAGAAAATTATGAATGTTGTTGCACAGGAAGTCCATCGTACATTAAAAATAAAGAAAAATTAAAAACCACTACCATATAATACTTAATTAGTTTAATATAATACATCGTCTATGATATAATCAATTGAACATTGCAATGTACGCAAGCAAGAATCTCGATCTTCATCTCATTTTCCAATACCACCAAATTCATTTATGCGAATTGCGTAATTGATCAAATACACATTTTTATGTTACTCACAATAAATATAAATGACGATTTAATATAATTTCAGTAAATATAATAGGCTTTTCGTTTTAAATGGCGAGAATGAGGAAGAGAGGAAAAAAGAAAAGTATGCGTGGAATGAAAGAAATATGTACAATGGCTCAAAAAAGTACTCGCCACTGTTGAAAACGCAGCAACTTTTTTAAAATTGGACTGAATGATTTCAATTGTTTTTAAATGATAGAGGGACTAGTCTACTAAACAATGACTAAGACGCCTTTTTCTAATTTTGCTATTACTTGAGGTGACAAAATAAATGAAATATTTACGTTTTTTTAAACATTTTTATCTGAATCTATAACGAAAATTTAAAACATACGTTTTGTAGATCTTGATAACTTATATGCATGTTGAAAATTTCATCGAAATCGCTTGACGTTATTAAAAGTTATGAAAATCCCAGGTTTGTCTCAATTTTTGACGCTTTCGACCAATAAGTGTGAGAAGTCTACAGTTTTAAAAATCATTTAACGCTTGTAACTCGACTTTGCGTTCACCGACTTCGATGAAACTTTCAGTATGCATTTATGTTACCGAGATCTGCAAAACGTATTTTTTAAACTTTCGTTATAGACTCAGATAGAGAAGTTAAAAAACGTTTAAAAGAACGCCGTTTTATTTATTTTGTCATTTGAAGTAATAGTAAAATTAGAAAAAAGCATTTTAGTCACTATCTAATAGACTAGTCACTCTATCATCTAAAAAAAATTAAGTTGATTGAAATTTAAGTTCAGTCCAATTTTAAAAGACTTATAGCGTTTTAAAAAGTGAACGAATACTTTTGTGGGTCACTGTACGTGTACAATGGTAAACCAGTAGGTTATGGTTAAACCATTTAATGGTAAATCATTAAGAACTGACATAAAGATATTAATAACAGTATAAACTCACTAAATATAAATGATAATTCTTTATAATTACAATGGATATAAATAATAATTCATTATTATAATTGCAATAGATATAAAGAATGTGTTATGACTGTAGATACTATTCATTACAATTGAAATTCATTACAAAAAATAATTCATTATAATTGCAGTAGATATAAATAATAATTCATTATAATTGCTGTGAATATAGGTAATAATTGAATATAATGGTATTTTTATTCGGAATATCAGTAACAGGAAATTCCATTCGATATCGAAATCAATGTTGCAACAGAAATTTTTAGTGAAGTGAACGTATGGAAAATTGCGAATAATCAAAGACTGCGGAGATATTAAAGTCGTTTAGTGAATGCACGTTGCTGCTGGAAGAAACTAACGTAAGTAAGAGACGGTGACTGCGCAGCCGTAATCCAGCGAGTGGGGGATCTCTGAAATACGAAATAATTAAATCCTCAGTCATCGTCCGTCTCTTGTCGGAGAGGCAGTGTCGCAGCGATGATCTCGTGCTCAGTCACGTTCGAGTGACACTGAAAGATTTAATCGAGTGAATCAGTATTTCGCTAGCGAAATCAGTGCCATTGTCGCGACGCGTTTCAACACACACTTCGGTACCGAAATCTCTCTTTATTTAATTTTCATTTGTTTCTATAAACGTCCGTTTTCCGTTTTCTTTGACAGTGTCGCCGTTTCATTTCGCTTTTGTGAATCGCGATTGTCGTTTACGTGTCGACAAATTTTTCGAAGAAAGTGTTTGGTATCTGCGTACAGTTTTGGTGAGGATGCAATTTATTGTGAATTTGGAGTACCCATCGGCGGTCTTCGTTCGACTTGCCCAGGTTTTATAAATGTGAGTTATATTTACGTTTAAATAAAACTCTTTGTGATTAGAATCGTGGTTCGATATTTCTGAAAGTAATTCGTGTATAGGTGCTCTTGCATTAAAATTCGATGGTTGAAACAATTAATAGTGTTCAAGAATAACTGCGACCACTATAATATGTGCTCTTAATTAGGAGAAGTGTGATTTAAATTGTTGTATTTTAGGCCTCTGCAAAATTTATTTATTTTCTTCTTCACAAAGAATTTACAAAAGCAAATGTGACGTAAAATTAAATTTATGCTTATATTGATTTAATAAAAACAGGAAAATATATGACTAATCGATGCATTGATTATTAATAAATCTCATTTTAATACATTTGATCTTAATTGTTTGAAAGCTTAGTTTGAACAATTTTAATCGAAACGAAGTGAATATATACGGTTTGAACATTCCGTTTCCCAATCATTACGAATTAGAGAAGATGTTTGCTGCATTTTGTATTTTTACAAAAGAATCTCGTTCGAAATGGTGTAAATATTATTTCAATAACGCCGATATAAATCTCAACATCCGTATATTATATGCCTTATCTAATCTCTCACGGTTGCTCAAATATACGAGACAGATAAAATGGTAGGTGAAGATTAGTGCCCTCGACTGTTCCCCATGAAATGAAAAATCGCTGGCACTACTATCGTTTCTCGCTTAAACGCATTGATACAGTGTCTCTGGATGAAATTATTGTTTACTGTGTACACTCAGTGTTGATAAACGTCAAATGCGAAAAATTTGCAGCCACGTTCGCAGTGTTTAAAGAGAAATATCGTACACGTTTCTATCAGCAACAGCCGATTCCATAAAAATAAATCGATAACAACACGAGCATTGCGTAATAAACAACGACTAAAAATATGTAATTGCGTCTATCGATTCTAACAATACTCGCCGATTGGATTCCAACAATGCCAGTTTTGAGTCTAGAGTTAAAATTAGGTTTAAATTTAGGTTACAATGGGTCAGGCTTAGGGTTGGGTTCGATTGAAGTCAGCTCGGGTCACATTAGATTGAAATAACTGTTTAATTAGAGAAAGAACCGAATTTGCGACCAGCAGTTTTTAGCTTTTATTATTCTAATAGGATTCCAGAAGAACCTAATTCATTTCTTTCGATTAGCTGATATTGATTTTGATTTCTTAAACCACTTTTCATTCTTTTAATTCTCTTTTACTCGTAAATTGTAAAAACTATAGATAAAAAATATAATAATTTATATGATTTTTTAACGTTATTACTGTTATATTTATTAATTCTAATTAATTCCTTAAAATTCAAAATTTTATATGCTTTAACAATAAAATATAGATTATATGTATCTTTTCATTAATTTTGGAGTATTCATTGCAAAATTTATTTTTAAGACTTTTAGGATGTAAGTCTATTTACAGTTGTAATTAAAGAAAATTATCAGTAAAAATAATACTAAAACCTAATACTATAACCAGCGAATAAATAAATTGATCCTACGTATTGTTTACTGCAATTATATTTGTAAGTTTACTGTTTCGTAAGCTTTATTTGTATTTTACTTGGATATTTAGCATTTCATTGTGCATTTCACAATCGAATTATCCAAGCTACATACGTAGATTGCAACTTTGAAAAAGAGCAAAAGTAAAATAGAAGGAAACCTGCTTAAGAACAAGAATTAATTACATAATTATTCTATGCTCATCACAGGAAATCTTCTACGGTGTCACAAAAAAATATTCGCACACTTTTAAAACGGAATAATCTTTTCAAATTGGACTGCACAATTACATTTTTTTTTGGAATGTTAGAGGTACAAGTTTATTAGACAATGAGTAAACAAAAACATTGTAAACTTTGCAATTAGTAAGAATGACAAGAAAAAGATTGTGTTTATTTACTAACTTTTCAAAAATTTATATCTATTAACGTTATCACAAACTACACACAATTAAAGATAGCTAATATCGCAGTTTTTTTTATATTTTCCAATCAACAAATATCGATGACTTTTAAGATTAAACAGTTGAAGAAATATTTTTTTGACTTTTCATTTTTACAATCAGTAGCAGCTTTTGCAAAATTCTTATTACACATTCCGAACCCAGAAATATCAGAAACGCTTAATATACAGTAACAATAATATTTGGGTACCTGTTAAAACAGACTAACTTTTATTAAATTGCGCCAAACAAGGAGAAATATTAAAAACACGTGTCTCTTAACTTCTTTATTGTCGTTTATAGTCTAGACTGTAGACCAGTAATTTAAACAATGCGTATTCAGTCTCGCGAATTTATACGGATACTGAAAATTTCATGGAAATACCTCAACGTTGTCATGATCTACAATAGAATAAACATAACGAAAATCGTAGTTCACGATTTTCGTATCAACGATAATTGTAAAAAATCCTGTAATTTGAAATTTGCAATACCTGTGGCTTGCCTCTGTGACAAACGATTTCGATGAAATTGTTTGTAAGAGAAATCTACAAAACACACTGCTTAAATGTCGTTAGAAGCTGCGATAAGGAAATCGAAAAAACATCATTCTTTCGTTTTTGTTATTATTCTAACGAATCATAGTTCGTCTAAAATCGCAAAAAATTCAAATCGTTTAGTCCAATATTAAAAAAAGTTACTACGTAAAAGGTGTAGGAATACTTTTTAAAGCCACTGTAATTGACGATAGAAATTTTTCTCGTCTTCAGTTATGTATGAAACGATTAATAAAGATGATAGTCCACATAACGATCCACGCTTGTTATCTAGTTATTACGACTGGAGGTATCTTCATTCGAAAAACAAACCACAAGCGGCTGCATAATGATGATTTCGGATGATTAATGTTTTATTTATCCTCCGAAGGAACGGCCGCGTGACCTTTAATACCGTATTTGACAGGATACCACGATATTTCTTCGGACTTTTTCTTCTCTTCCGGGTGAAAGAGCAGAGAACCGGGCGGTCTTTTTTTGCACACGATGCACAGGACCGATGATTGGCTCGGGGCGTTTTGCAACTTTGTACGCCCTCTCGTTTCTCGAGTACATACATTAAACGCGTTCGGCCTCCTCCACCCACGATTAAATGCGCGGCACACACTCCTTTTCGTCGCACGCGCCGCGTGTGGTACGCTCGTGACCGGCCATTTCGTAAATTGGATTAACGGTCGTGCAGGCTGGATAATTGAGCCGGCTCGTAATTCGTACGTTCGTTCCTCCGTTGGCCCTTTGTTGCATGTATCCGCCATTATTCTTCGACCGCTATACATTCGGAACATGCATCTTGAACCACGAACTCTTCCTCCCCCCACGCCCCACAGTGATTCGAGCAATGGAAAGAAATCGAAATATCAATATTTTTTTATAATACAATCGTAATCTGAAGTCTTTATTCATACGTGAACAATTGGAAAGAAAATAAAAAAGTAACCCTCAACATCCAGGAAACACGTTAGTATGTACAGTAATCTTCTTGCCTTTTCTTCCTCAAGCATTTGCTTGTTATATCACCGTATAGTTTATGAATAGATTATTTAATTGAAGGTATTAAACACTTGTTATTTTGATTGTTAAATGGAAAAGTTAATTACAGTTAATCAATCGCTGTTCCAGTTACTGTGCGTCAATTTCTGTACACTGAATTTGTGATTAAATTACTGTGATCAGTTATAGGTAAATAATCTTATAACATATATATAAAAACATAAAATATTCCGTATTAAATAATGTAAGATAATTCATTATGTATATTTCAATACTTGCCATATTATTCAAAAATGAAAGAAAATCATGTTGCGTACACATTTCACGGACCAAACAAGTAAGGTTAGATGGAACACGTGGTTTGTCATGAAAGTTTGTCATGCGAAGAATACAATAAAAATGCAAATCTGCCTACAAATTCGCAGTCTAATTTTCGCGTGACTTAAGAATCTAAATTTGTGAGCGAAAATTTCTCGCAAAAGTTGGTGCCGATATGTTTCTGCACGTATCAATGGAATTTCCTTTACAAATGTTGCGTGATATAATTTTGTTCGTTTCCCAAAGCCCTAGTCGAAAGTATTTGTTTTGCAATAATAAATGACTTTCGTTATCACGCAAGATAAGAATGTCTAAAGTAGTGCTGTAATTTGAGGAACATTGACTAAAAATTCTAAAATACTTAGAATTCCTTGTTAAGTAGCGGTATGTGTTTCGGGGACAAGAGGTAATTTAAAATCAGTGTTGCAATATTCATATTTGCATGCGAAGTGTGTACGCATGCAATATGTACGTCGGTTATAACGGAGTATATTTATATTTAACATGGAGCGTTGATACTTTTACTAGACAATTTTAGTATTCAACTACTGATCAACGCGTTTATAATAAAAATGAAAAAATGAAATATGAAAGAGTAATATCGTCACAATAGACGACGGATTTAATAACGTTCCCACATTCTTCTCATTTTTATTCATTCATTTTATTTTTCTTCTCTTAAGAAAACAAATTACATTTCTGCTTAATTTATATTTAATAAAATTTTTATTTTCCGAAAATTTCTCTTTTGTACAAAAATTCGCAGTGGAGTAGTAAAATTATTAACAGATGAAATATATTTTTATTTTACGAAATATATTTCTTGTAATTGTTTCATTTTTTTATGAACGCTCATAGCGTATATATCCAACACTTTCAGAGGATTCATAAAAATATTTTTTAAATACGATTCGTTTTCTTTAATTCTGCCATGGATTCAGTTGTATTTGTATTGTCGTTAAAATTATCTCCTTAACTGTCTCGTTGGATTAACGATATCAGGTGACTAGATTTATGAATAACAATATCAGATGGATCAAGAAGTTCTATATTTTGAAAATACTGTCTCGTTGAATCTTGATTTCCGTTCTGCTTGTTGAAACTATCTGTCGGCTGCAATGCGATACGAATACAGCGTATAAATTGTATACAATAATAATAACAAAACATTGATTAACAATATCCCCTTCTTTTTCTGTTATTAACACTACATTTTTAAAAATATTCGGACTAGACTCTAATTTTGAGCAGTAATATGTACTAGGAAAATTTGATGAATTATAGTTGTAATATACAGTTGTAACATAGTTGTGTCTAATGCAAAGTTAAAATGCTTTCGTAATTTAAAAATTTCAGTGACATGACAAATCTGAGCTCTTAAAAACTTAGCAAGCTTTATAGAGAATTTGTGTGTAATCGGTATACATATCGGTTTACAAATGAAAATCGCATGAACGTCTACC
Organism: Augochlorella aurata; assembly: GCA_028455555.1. Lineage (NCBI taxonomy): Eukaryota > Metazoa > Arthropoda > Insecta > Hymenoptera > Halictidae > Augochlorella > Augochlorella aurata. Next base: position 1,255,794 of record CM052160.1, read on the forward strand.
CCTCTCTTGAATAATTTTATTCGGTAATAAATAATGTAATCAAATTATTAATTTTTTTAATGGAGTCATTTTTTAAATTTCATCTACTCATTTTTGTCACAAAAGCATAAAATCCGCAGTCTAATAATCAGTAGACGGTGCATGACGAAAGTGAGAAGCTGAAATATAAAATAATAGGAAGAAACGAAGAATTTAAAAGCATCGGTGTGCTATCGGCGACGTAATAATATGTTTGAAGAAAGAAAAAAGTTTCTATTCGGTTCCAGTACTTTGCAGTCGGTGCATAAAGTGTTTATTTTGCATAAGCATCTGCAGTCTGATAATATCGGTGTGTTGCATTGTTATTACTACGCTATGACTGCATAGGATAAATCGGTCTCGATCTCGAGAATTCCGATTTACAATTACGCTTTTACGAGCGTACTATAGTAGCGTTGCGTTCAAGAAAATGTAGTGGATGCTGAAAGTGAACCGGAGTGTTACTCTGATTAAAATCTGAAATTGTAGTTGCGCATTGAATGGAGCCTACGTAAAGTAAATTAAACGAGGATGTTTATTACATCGCGAATTATAGTTCCATATGATTTTAATAAAAGTGTGTAATTAGATGGTTCATTCACAAGGCTTGAAGATATACCTCTTGTTATATTCAGCGCGCTTGGTATAGAACACAAATTGTTTTCTCGTAACATGCAACACTAGTGTTACACCAACAGGGTCGTGTTTAAGAAATACTTGTCCATATAACTGGCCATTAGGAAATTAATTTATGTACTTTATTATCCTGTTCGCGTAGAAAACAAAATTCCGATGTAACGTGTGATCATAACATTGCAGATTTTATGCATTTATGACAAAAATTAGTCGCTGAAACACGAGACAGCGACACCATTGGAAAAATATAACAGTTTGTTTATATTATTTATAATTCATTAAATTCGAGGTGTGTTTAAATGTTTATACAGGTTTTATTTCTTGCAAGTGGTGGACAAAATTTTTCTTTTTGCATAAAAATACGTAGTCGAATGATCATGCAATCTTCTAGAATCATGTTTTTATTCAGAATTCATTTAGAATTCGTGTTTTTAATAGGAAAATGGATTTAGAATTAGAGAACATGAATTTAAAAATTCTGTTACTCGCTCTTGTATCTCGTAATTAGTGCTAACAATTTTTATTTTGCATGAAAATCCACAGTCTAGATATAATTTTTCGCAGAAAATATAATTTTAAACTGCGATTTAACACAAATGAAATTTTAATCACACTATATACGACATATAGGAATAATATGTTCAAATTACGCTACATTGAACTCGAAAATGCCGATAAAACCACATGGTGGATTTCTAAGTAAACGTTAAATTAAAGAAACAACATTTTCATGTGCAACTACCCAATAGTTTCTGTGTGCAGCCAAAGTCACTCGTTTGAATTCTTTTTATCCACTGGCAACATACCGAAACGATAAGCAAATGGAACTTTTGCTGGAATTCTTGGAGTCTCGGTAGCTAAAATCTCGCAAGGTACGAAATAATGAAAACATTCGCAGTCAACGGGTAGCAAGACGATAACGCGTCTTTATTCGAGATTTTCTTTCTATACATTCAGAATTCCAGGCCGAGTATGTGGATGAAATCGAGCCGCTATCCTCGAAACTACAGCTCCTTCTTTACCGACGCGATTCGCTGGTGGTTATGATTCCGTAGCTGTTATCCTTGACGAGTTTCTTGTACACGTGCGCGGAAACGTGCCGTCGCGTTTCAGCGTAACAAAAAGAGAACGAAACCTGCATGCGAAAGGTTTCATAGAAATCTGCCGCGTGATTGATACGCGTTTGTTTAGAATTCGTCCGGCTCGGTGTAGCCTTTTAGATCCGATTCGACTTCACGATACTGCTCAGTCGCCGCAATGACGAGGCCGAATCCTACAATTTCAAAAGGTTACCCAGAAGCCTGGCAAGCTCGATCGTTGCCCGATTTCAGATCTTTTTCTTCATTCAGATTCACCGTTCGCTTGTTTCCGGCGAATTCGACATGCTCGAACCACTTAGTCGTTAATGCATTTCTAAGCGGCACAAAGTGATCCTATTTTATGGGCGCTCGGAACAAAAGTCATATCTTCTAAATTAACTGATTTTCGACCTAAGTACTTTAGTAATTTTTTAAATAGAATGGAAAGATGAATCGATTAGTGCAAAAATGATATACAGTTATGTTAAAAAAATGGCAATGTTATTGTTCTTTTGTTGAGTAAAAAAATCTTTTATCAACATTTAGTACTGCAATTTGTTAGAATCTGTGTACTGACCAATTTTTATTCGAAACATTTTTTATTATGAATTACTGGGTTGTCGGTATGTTAAATATATATGTAAGTGCGACACATAAAAATCTGTTATGTAATGTAAATACATTATATACAAATATGTAATACATATATCAACACAATACATAAAAAAATATGTAGTAATAAATATATCAACATAATAGATGAACAGGTAACACATATTCTAACGCAACCCCATTTCTCAAGTACATCTCGATTTGACCTCGGACACGCTGCTAAAATATAAAATTACAAGCCAATGGACAGGTAAAGACAACAAGACTTGGTATAATAGTATAGAGGAAGGTTCAAGGAGTAGTTTTCCGTTGAGGTCTCAAGACATGTTTTACCTTTTTTGAGAAAAGTTAGTTCAAAGTTTGTCGAACGTATAGGTTACGTTCTCCATAGACGTGTAACTTCGAGACAAGAAAATGAGACAATACGATAAATAATTAAACCATATAATAATCGAAATAACAAGTGTTTAATACCCTCAATCGAATAATCCATTCATATTTACATTTACTGCTGTGAACTTTGAATAAATTGATATTAAAGACACGACAACATAACAGACAAAAGCTCGAGGAAGCAATAGCAAGGAGATCGCTGTCCATACTAATGTGTTTTCTGGGTATTAGGGGTTCCTTTTTTGTTTTTTTTTCAATTGTTTACGTAAAAATAAAGACTCTAGATTACGAATATGTTGTAAACAAAATTTTTTAAATAGTGATTTCTCGACTTTTTTGTATTGCTCTAATCACTGTGCGCAGCGTGATTAGGAGGCTGGAGTAGTTCGATGCGCGGACTATGTAATCATAAGGTCGCTGTACTCTATTTTTTCTACGTAGGTAACTAATTTATTTGTAATTAGCTTCACTCTACATTTTTATGCGAGTTTTGATAAGTTACTTCCTCCAAAATTATTAAACATACCTTCTGAATGATATTATTATCTCTGATATAATATAATAGAATAAATAATAGAAATAATAAAATCATAGAAAATGTACGAAGTTTAAATATCTCCAATCTTGTTGTTCTTATAGAACAATATACAGTGACTCCCATTAATATTCGAACACTTTTTAAAACATAATAACTTTTTTGAAACTGGACCAAACAATTTGAATTCTTTTTTTAGATGACAGAGAGTCTAGTATAATAGTCAATGACATTGTTACAATATTTTGTTACAATTTTACTATTATTTGGAATGGCAAACAAATTTTTTAAAAATTCTGTTTACCTTTTTTATCTGAGTTTACAACGAAAATTTAAGATATACGTTTTGTAAATCTTCAAAGCTATAGGAACGCCGAAAATTTCATCGAAATTGATTAACGTAAAGTCAAGTTACAAGCGTTAAAAACTGCAGATTTTTCACACTTATTGGTCGAAAATCTATTGCAACTCAAAATTTATGACAAGAATTCAATATAAATAAATTTTTTAAAAGAATTTGCAATCAATTTTATCCTCAAATATAATACTGATTAATTTAAATCTATTAAAAAACTATTATAGTTTAAAATTTCATTACAATTTAAATTTCTAATAAAAATTCAATGTAATTTAAAATTTAAAGTTGTTTATTTATTTGAATTTAGGAAAAACGAATAACATTCATATTTTGTAGATTATACTTTTTTTTTAATTGAACGGGACAAGGTTTATTAGGCGTGCAATACTCTGATGACACTTGAAAAAAACCTGTTGGACACAGTTTGCAGGAAGCCATGCAATAACTTATTACTTTATGCATTTCTATGCGAATATTTATCTGTGTTCTATTCTTTTTAACTCTCATCCGTTCCCCATTTCTAGAACTTAATTTGTTCTTTGATATCAATTTGACACAATAGTAATCGCCACTTTGTACGCATATTCTTTAACATTTCATGACACAAAATGTTTTTTTTCGTTACGTTTTATCGATTTTTAATGAAACAGTACATATTATTCCTTATGGACCACCCCGTCGACGGCGTGCAGTCTAGCTTTGTTCTCCTTCGATTTGAAACGAAAAATCGAACAACATTTTCTTCGTAATAGTATACCTTATAATCAGAATTGAGTGGAGTCGTTGTAATTATAGTTGGTGCTGTGATTAGTCGCTAGACAGAGAAGCAATTAAAAGCCGTCGTCGTCGAAGCGATCCACGCATTTAATCTGCGAACAATTATGTTGCAAGCTGCGCTAATGAAAAATTTGCGTATCTGCTCACCACCACTTGCGAAACGAACGCAATCCTGCCACCGGTTCTGCAGTTCACTTCTCTACCGGCCCGTTCACGTCTGATTGTGCAACGATATTTTCCTTTCCGGGTGTATCGGCAGAATAAAAATATCCTCGTTTCAAGTTACCACACGTCGATGGAGAAACGGCGTTAATATTGACAGCGTTTCGAACGAGATACGGTTACGCTGTCAGAATGAGAAGGTTACGTGACTCTAATAAAGGGAATCCGTCACGAATTCATACTCGCCGCGTGTGCTTTCTTTCCGTCAGTTCACCTGTAAATTTTACATTCGGCCGGTTGTAATTTCTAATTCTGATCCGACACTCTGTTGATCGTTGATTCTAGGTTGCGATAAAGTGAAGGTACTTCCGTACAATTTATGCAGAGTAACACACGCTGATTACTCATCCACTAATCCAATATGAAAGGGATATTTCAACAATGTTATGCAACCTGAGCCGATTTTTTAAATGTTGCACGTGTGGATGCTGTTTATATAATTCAGAAGTTACTTGCTAATTATGTGCAAGAAAAACCTGTTTCGTGGTATTTGAAGTTGAATGCTCTTTCTTGAATTAGTTTGTACAGTTTGGTGTGTTTTAAATAAACTTAGTTCTGGATCGATTTGTTGTCTTTCAGGTTGCCGCTTAGCACTTTATCCACCGAGGTCCAATTGATAGATTTTTCAATTGTTATGTTTATGACATTAAAATTCCTATATTCTTAGACGAAATTATTCGTTTATGTTACCGAGGTTATTCGACTAAAATTGCTATTTCCGTCGAACAATTCACTAAAAAGTTCTCAAGAATGATTAACCCCAGGATTCATGTAAGAAGAAGTGCTATAAATATTATTTATTCTGTTAGAGGTATATTTATTTATTTAGTTATGTTTGTTAAACATACTGTTAAATCATACATTTAGGTACCAGCAAAAATAAAAGACGAAAAATTTATAAACGAACGTTGGTAGAACATAAATACATTAAAATTCTGTGGGCATTTTTTGACCCTCTCTCGAGCATGCTAGGGTTAAATCATCAGAGATAAGACGACCTTCACATAGATAAGATTTTATGGTGTGAGTTTTCCTGTCATAGATGTATCTTCTGTACTGTCCATATTGAGGCTTTCTTCTGTTTGGTGTTAATGTATTTATATTAAATTTTCTCAATATATGTTGTATGCAGGAATTAAAAAAGCAAGAATATGTTAAATTCTAGCTTGTTGGCTTTGATTCCATTGGATAAGTTACATATAATTAAACTGTATGGAATTTTTATGGTTGCTGGTCCAGTAGTCAACGCATGCATTAGGGAAATACGAGCAAGATACATATTCATAAGTCGCTGCAGGTTTGCGGAGCAACCATGCATAAAAAGATGTTTGAATGTACTGTTGTAGCGCCGTAAGTTCAAACGAGATTTCTCATACAAGAATGTCGCACTTACCCATGTGTCTAGTGTATATACTGTTGATTATTTATTTCTCTGTTCCATACCTGTTGCATTTCTCAGAATAAGTATCAAGTTACGGTCACCTCCTAAGAATAGCTATAATAGAAAATTCAAAGATTTTATTCTCAGGAGAATAAATTGGAAAATGTCTTTTGTTGGTTTTTAATTCGAAAAAGTTCCGCAACTGTTTCATAAACTGCATTGGAATTTGTTACACGTGGTACTTTTCTAAAACAAGTTCTCATATTATAATGAGAACAGATACGAAAGAATTCTTGACATTAAATAAATTTTTTCTATAACAGAAACAGATATTTACAGATATATACAGGAACAGAAGGTTCCTGTTTATTTTGTATCCTGAAATACTATTGGTACTTCCGAAATTCGCTGACTTGCAAATCACATTATGCAGCCGCATGACCGGAATGCATGGGTTTAACGAATAAACTAATTTTGGCTTAATACCAGATTTTCAACGTTAATCTACGCCAGGTATCTGTAAAATGATTAGCCTAATCAGTTTAGCGTGCTGATAGTGGTCAACATGACAAATCAACGACTAGAATTATAGTAACAAATGCTTCAGAGGCCAACTATTTGAACTCGGACTGAAATCTCTGGGTCAGATCGTGGAGATAAGTAGATTAGAGATCGCCAGCATTAATAAAATCCGTGAACGTTCTACCGGTTCTGCAGGAACGTGTCTTTTTGTCTAGTCAATCGTGTTGGTTACGTAACAACCGGTTACGATTTCTTTTCCGGGTAGCCAGCTGACCGAATCGTAGACGTCACTAATACCGTGGAAAATGTCGTAACAGTAGCGATGTCGGTTGTTTCAGTGTTAGAATCTAGGCGGCTCAGCATTTGGACAGACTGCAGGGTCGTTCATTCAGCTTCTACGACCAGAAGTTGTTAGTAATCCCGTCGATCAACAGAGTACATTTCAAATACCTTCAGATTTTGAGAGCCTTGGGGCTTTTGATAGAATTTGATGAAATTAAGAATTGTCTAAGTTAATTGTAAAAAACTAAAGTTAAATAAAAATATATTTCTTCTTTTGATAGTTTTAATAAATCAATAATAGTGCACCAATGTTATTAAATTATTTTAAAATCTTTATTGTTTTGTATTTGCTTAAGTAAATTACTATGACTACTAAATGTTTCGTAATAACTATTAGCAGTTTCACAGCCTGTTAATGTTTATTGCGTTATCATTGACATAAAAGTGGTAAAAATCGAAATCGATTGTACTTATCTCGCACATAAATAATAACGAGGTCCAAGTTCGATCGAGAAGAAGCAAGTGTATTAAAAACGTTCCTTTCTTCACAATTTTTCTTTCTTTTACAATTATGGATAAGAGTAAATAACTAATTAATTGCCTGTATCACAGACCTGCAATAATAGTTCAGGATTAATTTTCATTTTTAGTTAAAAATGAAAATGGGACAAAACAATTAACAAATTCGTGTACTTCGAAATTAGAACGTAAAAGGGTAAAATCAAAAGACAATTAATATAGATTCAATTGCAGGAATATATGTAACAAATCTGTTAGATCAAGTATGCCTAATCAAAGGTTGATATAAATGTCACGATTATCAGCTTCAATTTCAATTGACTTCTACAAGCATTTTTATATAGCACAAAATCTTAATAAATTTTCAACGCCATATCCTTATTATTTAATAACAATTTGTTTTCATTACTTACAATTATGAAATTAGACACGAAATGGGAAAGCGTGCTTTACTGTAAGTAACACTTTTACCTCGAGGAAGGAAAAAGTAGCAGGATAAAAGAACAGCCAATATTCGTGTCGAGGTTCTTTGTGCAACTTTCTAAAAATGGAAACTTTCCGGAATGCAACGTAGCTTTACCAGTCAAGAGCACAGCTTAAAAAACTGCATATTATATCACGGTGGTAATTATTGCTCTCACATCTCTTTTAAAACCTCCGTAATCATCATCATTCGATTATCCGCTTTCGCATATCTTCCCCTCGTACCATTCTTCCATATCCTTTTTTAGCATTTCGTATTTTCTTGTGCCGTTTTTCAATTTCTACCGATCTTATGTATACACTTATTTTTACCAAATTATTTGTATAATTTTTATATGAGAAGTTGAACAATTAATTATAGACAAGTATGATTGAACTTAGGAAATAATTAAAAATTAAAATTTTATAAGGTGACTTTCGACCTTTTTGGTAAAAATAGTGCCTTTAGTTTAAAAGTGCCTTTTAATCCCCTTGGTAAAAATAGTGTTAAGAATCTTTAACCTGTAAGTGGGGATCAAATATTTCATAGGTTGTTTTAGCTTGTTTTGAACTGTACTGTTCGCTATTATTTACTTCATTTTTGCCACTTTATTAAAAGTGGTATCAAATATATTACAAGCAGGTGCGAATCTAGCTAGACAGTTTCGAATGATTAATGAATGCTTCGAAATAGAAAAGCAATATATAGTATAATAGAACAGCTAATTAATTAACCATTTGCGCTCGAAGTTATGCTAAACAATAATCAAATGTTTAACAATTCTTTAAATATAAACCAATATAATAATGTAAAAAGTACTTTAATCCTTTATACCCAAGAATTCCAAAGCGGAGCCATTTAAATTTTATTCCCAAACTCGAGGGCTCCGCTACAGAGACAATGAAGATAAACTTTAAATGGCTCCGCTTCGAAGCACTCGAGTGCAAAAGGTTAATGTGCTAGATTATATTTTTATTGACTTCTACCTGAATTGCTTTAAATTAAGTTGATTAACCCTCGGAAGACGAATTATTTTCGATGGTCAACGGAAACGAATGCAGTATCATTTTGACTTGCAATAAAGTTTGTGCTAAAAACTGATGTCATACACTGCCTTCGAACACAGTTCTTGTACGGAACGCTACCGCATACCAAGCCGTCTTATCGCCTGCAGGCCAAAATGACGGCTGCATTCGACGTAAGAGGGTTAAATATTAAACATATTTCGACAATAGAGAATTCTGATATTGGATGACCGAGGTTCTACTGTACTTTCGTTATTAGTATTTAGCTTCGAACTTTCAAGTATACTTGAACTGTGGCCGAGTAGATTTGAACCTTTTTTATGAGTACGTACATATGTACAAGTGTATGTTCTACATTGGTCACGAGACAGTCGAAAGTGAAGTGATTTCACCCAATAATGAAAATGACGCTCAAAAATCGTTATACATGTTTGTACTTATGTATGTATGCTATGTACTTATATAAAAGACAACAACATATAATTTAAGTGTTTTAAGATGTGCGATATAGGTAAAACAAACTATTTAATTTGTCGAAAATTCCGGACGTCACTTCAATGAGCACAGTAATTGATACACCTACCCTACTGACGTATTATTCTGACACAGGAATTTTTCTCCCATTGATCGACATTCTGATCGTTATTATTATAGTCAGCACTTATTAAGGCAGTATCACATGACACCCTGCAATTCGTATAATCAGGATCGTGGGTCGCTATGCAAAGCTAAATCGTCTTAATTAAGTTGATGCGACCCAAGATTGGGTGCACAGCGTATATTGCTTGCTCCATTAACAATTTCATGGCATCGATAGTGAGACCGAGGGTGCATGAAACCGCGATAGAGCCGTAAAAATTGTGTTGTAGTACACTTAGTTGTTCGATAAACGCGTGAAATAGTCTGGTACGTACTTGTAAACTCGTCGATAATGCGTCGGTGCACGCGCGATCCGAAGGACAAGATCCGACGATAATTTGCCGCTATTAAATTTAACTGTGACGCGAATTTGAGCGAGACCGCGTAATTGGACGAGCGACGTGTAACGCGAATCAATGTCGAATCGGTGCCAGGCTAAAATCGGCCGGCGCGGCGATACTGAAAATCGATGTGGCAGGATCTCGCTCGGCGGCAGTCACCTCGCGCAGCCGGTCGTCCTTGCATCCTATACGAGAGATGCAAGAACTCCACCTACGTGTTTTCTTGCCTCTCAAATGTCACGTAGAAAGGCCGCGTTACTCACCAAGAACATCGTGAATATGTCGGGCCCGCACCTGTGCGATTTAATCCTTCTCTTCTCCTTACCGTCGCGCCGCGCCGCACTGCGATGCAGCCTCCCGTTCTCTCCTTCTCGTCGGCATCGCCTCCTCCTCACCTTTAACACTCTATCGGTTAAACCTTCACCGGCGTAATTAGGCTCGACGAACAGCAATTTACTAATGGCCCCATAAAATTGGAATTTAAAACACGATACGTAGACTGCGTACATTGCGCGCGCGCATTTATTAACACGTTCGCTATCAGCGTCACACATGTGTGACGACCACGATTTTGTATTTCGCGTAAAGAACATCAAATTCATTTTGTGAATATAATTATCGAAGATTGCAACACATAACGTGAAATTTAAAGAATTTATAGCTTCTCTCTGGCGACATTTTCATAATATTTTATAAGAGGATATGATGTATTTAATACGATAAATATAACTACAGGATGTTTTGTAATTCATGGTACAAATTGGGTCAGGTAGATTCTATGACTAGAAATAACAAGAAATTCTAGAATAACAAAAGTGCGTGGGATGTTTCTCTTTCGACAAAATTTAATCCAAATATCAGTCGAATAAATTAACCCCCTTGCAAATTATATTCACTTATGCGTAATTGTTTGTAATAAAATTTATGTTACATTTAAAAATTTGATAAAAGACAGTTTGTTTTTATCTATGGAAGGTTTAACTTTAGTTTTAAAAAGGTGAATTTGATATACAAACATATGCATAAATTCTGCGAAATGATTAATCTGATTTTCCATTAATTTGATTTTAAAAAGGAATTAATTTGGAGTGAAAAAGGTGAATATGATCTATACGAGGATTAACTTTTATAGCAGTACCTGTACTAAACTTTACATTTGGGTGTACATCAAAAAATTTCTGTTGTGGAACAAATCTGCATAAATGCATAACGAATCGTCAGTATTTTTTAGAAACCCGAAGCATTAAATAATTGGAACGTGATGACAGCTGTTCAAAGTTGCGAGGTGTGTCGTACCTATTGTATTTTCTCCATATGTAGAATTTTTATGTAGCGTGTACAAAGGTTGACAAGAAGAAGTAAAATCAAACATATTTTCTTATATCTTATATCTTATAGCTTACGTGTTTAGTTATTTGGCGAGAGCAAACGAATTTGCAAGCGTTGTTTTGAATTATACTATAACAAAAAATTGCTGTATCTGATTTATCTGGTTATTATATTTTAGTATTCTGTATCTACAAAGTGAGGAATAATATGATTTTCTACTTAATATTATAGCACTGATTGCATACATTTTCTGTAAGATTTATATGAATAGTCATACTAATTCGTTTATATTTTTCTATTTTAGGTGAGTACCTTGGAGATGCCTGTAAATACCTACAATCTTGCTTTAAACTATGGTCGCATCTTGTAATAATTTTTGTAAGTATGTGGTACTAGAAAAAATCCATTATTTTAAACAGACATTAAATATAGATAGAATATCAATATTAATTTTACATATAAAAATATGTGTTAAGTAGACGGTGACAAATTTTGATATACAAATTTCTTTGTAGCATACTGAAATCTTGAAATTTCTCGATAAGTATGGTTTTCAATGTTGTTGTCAAATCAATATGTCTATTACTGACCGTTTCTACTTGAATTCGAACCTCAAGAATAGGTGTAGCCTAATACAGTCTCATTTTCTTAGAGTGCCTTACAACTGTAATTACAACTGTAGTTTTTCAGTATTTTAAAAACATACAGCAACATTTACAATGTACAAACATTCATTTATATCAAAAAAGATATAAATATGATTAATACTGTATTAGTTGCTCTATGAAAAATTGCATAAATGTAGCTATCAAATGAAATGGGTGGATAAAATTTACAATAGTAGACAAAATAAAAGGATTTAATCGTTTAATATATTATTTTTAATATGTTGAAATTATTATAGAAAATAAGCAATTTTTATTTAGTTTCGCTTGATACAAACAATTTTTATTTTACACAGTAGACTGTAGATTTATATTTGAAATAAAAATTGTCTATATAAATTTCAAAACATAGGTGCTATGTAGAGATGTATATCTTTTTCTCATCATTTTGATGAGTTGAACATAATACAGTAACATTTTTTAAATTCCTTAAACACTTTTAATGTTTACTTATGGATTGCTGAACTGATCGCTATTTTCATACGTCACTTTAGAAAAATTAAAATGTAAGAACTGTTTTTTTCGTAAACTAAAAGATTGCTCATTATAAAAAAAACTAAAACTGCTATTAGACCTTGTTAATTTATTCGTTTTCTTGCATATTTAAAATACTACAATTTATTGATCAAATATTTCTTTCATAGATATCAAAAACTGTACTTATAGACTTCTATATTGTTACTGATAGCTAAACGAAAACTTAACAATACATTATATTTTCATATTTTTATTTTCTAATCTAGAAATATATAAATATGATATTTTGTTACGTTTTTGAACAAATATATATATATATATATATATATATATATATATATATATATATATATATAAAATATAAACTCAAAGTAATCTTTATATTTTTACTGATATTTAAACAGAAATAAAAAAAGAACTGTATTTGTATATTTCTATTTTCTATTATTTCTAACATAGAAGTATACAAGTATGGTGTTTTGTTAAGTTTTTGTTCAAATATCACTAAAAATGTGAAAGTTACACCGAGTCTATACTTATTCACATCACTGTAGTATCGTTTTGGATGAACGTAATAAATATAGAAATTTTGTAGGTTTGGAGGTTGGCTTGTGTCTTTCCAAAGCGTCTTCGTAAGTCTCGTTTGTAGGCGACGACAACGTGTCACTTCGGCATGTCTACCATACGCGTTGAATACGAAATTATTCACACTCTCATAACTGTCGACATGCGATCGAATATCCTTTCAGAGCCGAGCAATAAATCTGTCAGTGTCGCGTTAATGTTACAGACACCCGTAATGGTCTGTGTTGTTTAGCTGCTCGCCTTTCAGCTAATCACGGTTTCTATTGTTCGATCATTGAAAATTCATTGCCAGTTAACACGTTGACTACCACGGTGGTCTGGTCTACGCGGTGAACGGTGCTACAGAATTTGACAAAAACATCGAGCTCAAGTTATGAAACGGCATTTGCGGTTTTATAACTATAATTAATAGTATAGTAATCGTCCAGCGTAACAGGTTCACTCGTCACGTAAAAACTTGTTATTCGCCTAGCAAAATTCACGCTATTCCCAAATAAGAAGTGCCGATAAATTTATTGACTTCGAATCAGTAACTCGGTGTTCTAAGAAAAATGAGTACAACAATGTTATTAACCATGTGTGAATAACTGAATTATTTGCTCGCATTTCACAATTAAATTTTACGTAACGGTAATAAAAGTGTTAGAAAACTGCATTTTAAATGGAATGAACTTAAGTTAATTAAAAGACCTGGTGTGTTGCAATTGCTTACTAACAAGCAGAAGAAAATAAAATACATTTAATAGAAACTGAGACAATAGCAATCGCTATGAATCGATATTAAAGCACAATTTTCCGTTGAGCACGACGGGAAGAAGGAAAGTGATAGCCTCTTGGAAGCAAATTAAGTGGCCATGATTCAAGTGGAAGCCAGCCATAAATATTGTTAATTGTCGGAATTTGTGAAACAATTAACGTAATTATCTGCGGTAAGATAATCGAAGACAGAACCAAGCCAAGGGGAATAATGGTAATTTGTGGTAGGGGAGCGTCGCGGCCGAGGTTTATTTTTGCCTTTAACAGCCGTGGCAACAGGAACATGAATGGAAGGAAACGATAGGCAGATTGCCAAAACGGTGTCCATTAATAGCCTTACGGAGGTGGAGAAGCTGGAAGGGTTCAATCACGGTACGTCGGCGTCCAGGAACGTCATTCCACTGTTCCACTCGATTAATTGAAATTTATTTCGAACGTCTTAATTTGCCTCGAATTTTCTTCGACTATCGAACTCGCAACGTAGTACTACTATGTGATACAGTTGACACAGTAAGTAACGGTAATATTCGGATGCCTTTGAGAACTGACAGGAATTAATGCAAGTCTTACCGTAAAAACGTATGTCACTTTATTGAACAAAAGGAATGTACTGAAACTACATAATTATGTTAAATACGAGAAAATAGCAAATAAACACAAGGCTGCATACCAATCTAATGCAACGCGAACGTAGCTGCAATTAATACAAGTCCAAAAAACTAACGAAATGTTCACAACGCTTTCAACATCGTTGGTTGGCGAAATAGTTAAGGTATCCAACTTTGGTGCTGCTACGCTGAGGTTCTTGCCTCCTGTTGGAGGCAAAGTTTTTTTTTTTCGTAAAACACACTTTATTATTCTAATTTCATATCACATTGTTTATTCACGTGACTTTAAAAATATTTTTGTAATGTTTTAAAAATATCTTTCCAATATTTAAAAAATATTTAAGTCAAAATACATACACAAATTGTTTTAGAATATCTTTTACTTTATCGATTCTCTAATCATATATGTTCATCATTACGACTTTCTTTAATATAAAAGACAGGACTTGTACAAGTATAAGATATCAGAGCTTCCAGAGAAATGTCAAGAAGTTGTAGAACAATGCGTCATTAAAAAATATTTACTTTAAACTGTAAAAAATTGTCCTTCATTTTCATTTAATTTTCTTGTGGAAGAACGAAATTACTTTTCGAACAATCTAATAGTTATGGAACACATCGCGATATTAACTTCGGTTTAACAAAAACGCAATCACTTTTTTAACATTAGTCCAGATGACTCAAATTTTTTAAAAATTTTAACTGACAGAACTGAGTAATCCAATAAATCTGCATTTTTTAAATGTTAGATTGCCTAGTTAACTTACTAGAGAATGTTTAAGAAAAATCTTTGCAAAAATCGCAATTGGGTGGAATAACAAAAAAAATACAATGATGTTTTTTCAGCTTGTCAATCTAAATCTGTAACAAAAATGTACTCAATTCGTGTTTTACATCTTAGTAACTTGTATGCAAAAATAGCGAAATTCTTAATTTATCACGATTTTGTATAAATAACTGTAAGAAATTTGAAGATTTTTACATCCTTCAATATCTGTGTAGCTTATAACAACGTTAATTCTTTGCTTTATAATTTTTTTCACAATACCGGTGATTTGTACTTTTTCGTCTTTAATAATAGAAAGAGCCAATTTTTGGATCTAATATGTCTCAATTTACTTTCATTCCTAATTTGTCCCCAATTTTGTTTCGATTTAGATTATATAAATAATGTTCATATTTAATAGGTAATGCAGGGTGTCATGTAACTAGAGTAATTCTACGGCATAAAATAAGTCGTAGAAAGAGAATAACATTTTTTCATTTAAGACTACGTTTTCGAGATAAATGAGTTGAAAACAAGTCAAGAATTATTTTTTTTTTCGAGTATTATTATAACTACTTTTTCTCGAAAGGAGAACCTAGAATGAAAACAAATTATTCTATATTTTCAATTTATTTTTTGACGTAGAATCAACACCTATCCGGTTATATCACCAGTTACGTGGCCCACTGTATATAAAATCTTCACTACGAGTCTGCAATTTTACCAGGATCTATAAAATCATATCGGTCAAATTTTCATTCTAGGCTCAGGTAGAAAAGGTTTAAATATTATTTTCGATTTTTGTATCACTCCAACCAATTTTAGAAGAATCTTTTTTCACTCATTGTCTAGTAAGTAAACTAGACAATCAGTCTAACATCTCAAAAAATTCAAGTCGTTCGGTCCAATGTTAGAAAGGATACCGCATTTTAAACGACGTCCGAATATGAACGTTACTCACTCAACATGTAGTTCTTGGAACTCACTACCGTTAGAACGCGCCGCCGCGCTCTCATTAGGCATTTATTTATTTATGAAATGCGTTTGCCATTGTGCGTACGACTTGCCGTTACATTCGGTCTGTACATTCACTTCTGTTGCAGTTAATGATCGCATTACGCAGTCGTATCAGGGAATCTGCGTTTCATAAACTAACGCGTTGTATTTCGTGTATATAAAGATAGAAAACGTATAAATTTGTAATCAACAGTAGTTTACAATGTCTTCTGATGTTCCATGATTAGCTTTAAGTACTTCGGGATCCGAGATTAACGCATACGTTGTCATCGTTAGCTTTGCTAACACTCCTTGGGGCTGGAATGTTTTATTAAGTGATACACGAGTATATTTCTTAAGAAAATGTCAGACGAATATAATACATGCACTATATTTTTATAAATACATTTTGTATCGTTTGGTTTAGTACGTGAACATTTTTGATGGGGGTAATGATGAGTGTGAAAATGAGTAATAGAAAGTACATTTTAAAAATGAAGAATGTGAAAGTAAACGAAATAGTGTCTACGAAATAAATATAACAGTATATCAAAGTACAGGATGTCTCAAAAGTCACTTGCAATCGTGAAATGAAGGATTCTAGAGGTCAATTGAGATAACTTTTTCCTTATCGCAAATGTAATCAGCGGCTTTGTTTATGGGTTATTAACGAAAAACAGTGACCAATTAAAGACGAGATTAGCTGGCGTGAGACGGCTAAGCTAATTAGCAGAACTGGGCTTCGATTGTCCGTTGGCTTGACCGCCTCGCGCCAGCCGAACTGGCCTCTTATTGGTCACTGTTTTTCGTTAATAACTCGTAAGCAAAGCCGTGGATTGCGTTTGCGTTAAGGAAAAAATTACTTCAAATAACCTCAGGAACTCCTTATTTCTCGATTGTGAGTGATTTTTGGGACACCCTGTATATCAAATTCTGTACAATATATCACCGTATTGTCGTTTAAACATTTTTATTCGTTATAAATGTATAAAACTTGACAACTTAATTATCTGTCTTCTATAATTATTATTAATGCTTGTGACTAGACTGCGGATCTTTATTCGAGATAAAAATCGTTTGCCTTGACATAGGAGAAAAGCATTGTATTTTTTCCTTCGTAAATAATTTTAACAAACTGAAATTAATGCATCGACATGCTCAGTTTCTTTCAATCTTCGCACTGATTTAAATTTTACGTACTTTGTTTTATCATAAATGCATAAAATGTGCAGTCTACTAATAACTCACACAGTCTGACTAACTAGGCAATGTACAGCTGCAACTAATAATCATGAATCTTATTCTTTTATTGAATCGCTGAGTAATAAAAGGAAAAGATTAAAATAAGTTGTTAAATTTTGACTTTTTGACTCACTTAGATTGATTAATATTGGAACCTTGATGTATCTTCTTTGTACACTTATTTTGAAAAATGGCGTTTGACTCAAATGAGGTATATATAAAGTAACTCTACACACCTTTTAAAACGGTATAACTGTTTTAAAACCTATCTAAACAACTTGAATTTGTTTGTAAATGCTAAAAATACTAGTTCACTACACAATAACTGAAACATTTTCTTTCTAATTTGACTATTAATTGGAATAAAACGAAATGAAAACACTCTCGAGTTTTCACTTTGGTATAGGAAACTAAAATGAAAATTTAAATAATACATTTTGCAGATCCGGTATCTTATATACAATATATGCAAGTAATAGCGAAATTAATCATTGTAACTGTGCTTTCAGTGCCAACAGAAATGAAAATGTATAATATTAGATTGTTGCAAAAACAGTTTCGTGTTTATAAATACCACAAATCAACCCCTTGCATTATAACGAGCCAGGCTCGTGACGAATATTTCATACGTAGTCTGCAAAGTAGAAACGTTACTCGTTTTTCCTAAATTGAGTCATTAAATTCTTTTGTTATTAATCTCTAGATATAAAACTAATGTGAAAGTTGTCTCATTCTATTAGATAGATTATTAACCTTGTAATTAACAATATGTACAAATATTCCGAGAAAGAATATTATAGTTTTAATGAAAAACTTCCGACAGTCTAGATAATATCTAGACAGTATGGCTCTCGCTCGTACTACGTATAAACTCCACATAGAAAGGGTTAAACTCTCTTGAGCAAACTGACAATGACAAGCTGCACTCGCCAGAAATTATTGAGAGTTGATACTTTTTATAAGAGAAGTATGTGTAAGTTATAACGAGTCTATTGCTTTGATACACCTGTGTGCATGCTTCTGGTAGCCGTTAGAGTATAATTTGTACAAATCTATGCAGCCAGTATGGCGTAAAATAAATGCACGACACGATATACTAATGAAATGCAATAGCGGTTATTTTACTAGTGATATCCTTCTATAGAAGTTATTATATTTTTTCTGTAGGGAATATAATAAATACATAACGTGTAGGGATATTAGTCGACATGGCTAACAGAATGGAAGATCTTATACGCGAAAGTGATAATGACAGTGTTGTATTGAGCGAATATGAACAGTCAGACCAAGCATGATTTGATAGTGTTACTTTGTGCTCACATAAAGCCGATAAGAAAAGAGTTACATTACTGAAAAATTTCCCGACATTAATTATGTACGTATTTATAACAATAAAAACTCATATAAATGCGTAAAGCAAATATTATTTTTACTAATAACAAATTATTTGAGCATCATAACCGTAAGGTACTACATCAATCCTTTCTCTTAAAACTAACAAAAATTAAATTGTCGCCTGAGCAGTGCTGACTGAAAATAAATTGCAGTTCAAGGGGTTAAATCAATTTAGCCAAATTCTGCACTTCGAGGAAAGTCTTGGAGACGAAACGTTACACTCGAAGCGCTCGGTTTCCCAGCGGAAACTGTCTAAAAACGAAGCATGACACAAAGTCGAAAATGTCCTCTCGAATTACAGGTCTGTCGAAATCCCCCGAAATATCGAACGTATCTCCCGAAAAGCCGGTGATAATTATAGAAGAGAGAGGGCTCGTTTAACCGGAGTGGCGATCATGCTGAATCCGGCGCCGCGCCCTCGTGTACATTTGCTGGCGAAAAGGATATTCCAAGATAAATATCAACGATCTTTACTACCCCTGCGATTAAGGAGATTCAAGATTCACACTTTAATGCCAAAAATATATCGTAGCCACGCACGTTCATGGTTTTTACTCGTATTTCGGTGTAGGGTAATGCGCGCGGAAACGCGCCGCATGTAAACACGTGTCCTACATCTGCTTGTCCGCGAAGTTTTTCAAGCGGCCCGGACCTTGAACGCGTCACAGATCGTGACACGCTCTGTCCAGGGACTCATTGACGACGAAAAAGTGGAGGTTACATCAGATGCGGTGTAAGCATGAGTTTTCTAAAGCGTAGCAACCTTGCTCACGCGTCGCGTAGGTGTTCTATTGTTGCTGAAACCAGCGTTACGTTGTTATATAGCAGAGCTGAGTAATGTTTACAGAGAAAATATTTGAAATGTTATTTTAAATAATATTTTCATTTTCAATAAAATATTTTATTTTGATAATCTAAAACGTAAAGTAAAATAGTTTTTGTTTTATTAACATTAAACATAAATTAGAAAACTTTCCATATTTCGTAACCTCGAAATAACTTGTGAAGATGATTAATGTAACGTGAGACGAGATGACATAAGAAATCGTGTTAGCAAATGAAATTATTGTCTTTTTAAATACAGTTATTCGCATGTAACAAAGTGCGTTATACATGCCATGGAAAACATTTCCTCCCATCAAAACAAGAACTTCGCCATTTTCTGCGATTCCTTGAACGCCATCACAGCTACTAAAAATCGCTGGTCCAACGACACCATCACCCAAGAATGCCAAACAGCATACACAGAAGCATGGAAAAGGATGGAAAAGTTCATCCTCCCTACGACTAAGAACACCAAAAGATAACTTCTTCAAAAAGAACATATCCCACACCCTCCCAAGACACGATCAGGTCGCGGTTTCAAGGATAATACTAGGTCATACGAAACTTACCCACCAATACCTCCTCAACAAAGAAGAACCACCAACCTGTGGAACATGTAACACTTCTCTGACAGTTGAGCACATCATCCTACACTGCAAAATTCACCGCTGGGAAAGACAATACTACAATATCAGACCTCCTTTAGAAGACACACTGAAGAACAAAGAAACAATCGAGAAGTTACTGCTTTTCCTGAAACAGTCCCACCTGTATCACAAACTTTAACTCTGTCTACAGTCGCTAATAACCCACTTGTTGGTTGATGCGACTTTAAACGAAGAATAAAAAACAAAACAAGTGCGTTATAATACCGAGGGGAATGTGTTGCCTTGTTTAGTAAACTGTTCAATCTATAACATCTTAAAGAAATTGAAATGGTTTGGCGCAATTTACTAAAAATTTGTCTGTCTTAATTGGTCCCCAAATATTATTGTTACCTACTGTGTATAGAGTGTTTCTGACATTCTTAGATTAGTCTCTTGTCAGTAATATTAGCAGTATAAATCTTAATGGCCAGTCTTCTACCCCGTGCTTACTGTATTTATTAAATTATAGTAAGTATATTAGGTTGGCTAATAGGTCATTGCTTTTTTTCCACAAATGGCAGTACAGAAAAACGCAATGACTTATTGGCCAATTTAATACTATAAATTCAATCTAGAGTGTTATCAGTACATATATACTATAAATTCAATCTATTCTAAATACATTGTAAAATATCATTATAAATATATTTGCTATGTTCAATACTATACGAGGATATATATATATATATATATATATATATATATATATATATATATATATCCTAATTTGTATTCAATTATATGAAATATTATTTTGCAATGTATACACAGTGCAGAACTGGAAATAGCTGCAAAACGAGTTGCACAGACACCAAAATATAACCCTCTGCGAAAGTAAACTCGATAATATTGGAATTCCTGAAAATAACAACGAGGTAAATGTAGACCTAAAGTACATTGAAATTCCATTTAAAGACGCTCGGAAACTCAGCACAAAAAATATTTGGCATAAGTGGAACCAAGAATGGGTACATTCAAATCCCTCTCTCCTACATGAACTCAGAGAAAGTATATTCTCTATCAACCCAGCAATATATTTAACAAGAAGTAAACAAATTGTACTATCCCGATTAACAATTGGACATACTAAAATAACTCATCAGTACATACTCTCCACAGCAGATAAACCTCTTTGTATCAACTGTAACATTGAGCTTACAATTAAGCACGTCTTAATAGAATGTCTATCGTACAACAATATCAGAAAAAAAGTAAAAATGCCCAGTACGACTGCAATCCCACAAGTGGTCCCTAATTGCTACTAAGCAGATGCGACAT
The DNA here is from genome assembly GCA_028455555.1 of Augochlorella aurata. Taxonomy (NCBI): domain Eukaryota; kingdom Metazoa; phylum Arthropoda; class Insecta; order Hymenoptera; family Halictidae; genus Augochlorella; species Augochlorella aurata. The sequence continues at coordinate 1,277,165 of CM052160.1, forward strand.
TAAATAAACATATTTTTAAAAAAGAACTGGAAATAGCGTTATCTCTCATAAAAGAATATTTCGAAAACTGAACAACATTTCCTTGTGCAAGTTTCTTTTCCCAAGAAATTCATTTCGAACATTTACGTGATACCCATTAAATAACGATAGGCTACTTAGCTACCATGTCAGCCATTCGTAGGTGTCTGACTTGTCATAACATATTTACATTAACTGAATTTCATTATGATTTTCGAGTCTAAAAAGATTTCTTCAGTTTTGATTTGTTTAACCATTTGCAGTCGTCCTAAGTTTATACACAGTTACATAGATAAATAATTTAAATCTTGTCGAATTTTTCAATTGATAGATCAGCAGTCAACGTGTCAGTACCCGTTATCATCTACCAACAAGCCTGATCAAATAAGTGTTCAAAGTCAATTATTTCAGAATCTAAGCCTTTTGTAAAACGACTTTTCCAACTTACTTTCTCACGCAAAGTCATTTCGTTTCTATCACTAACTACAATACACTATACGACTTATTAAGTTTCTCTACTAAAATGAAGAAGACGAAGGTTTCTACTTGATTGTACGAGCCGACCGTGTTGTAAAGGATAATTGTCAGGGTAGTGATCGTGTTCGCCGTGAATCATCGTGTCGATGTAAACTAATACACGAACCACGGTGGAAAATTCATCGGAAACACGGTGCGTACCCAATTATCGCGATAATCGCAATCGCTAATAAAGGATGCGAGACAATCGCACCAGTTTCTACGATTTCCTTCCAATTAGATTCCGAAGATCGTAGAAAATCGGAAATTGTCACGCGGTGGCACAATTGATCAATTACAGGGGAACAATGAGCCGCGCGTTTAATTGATTGCAATTTCATTGGCTCGCGTGGAATCGGCGGAGACCCACAATCTGTCCGTAGGTATCTTTTCATGCATGAAAAGAAAATTCATTTTCTAGGCAATTCGAAAGTCGCCGCGTGGTTTCTCCTAATTGGAGTCGGCCCGGCTGTTTGCTTGAAAAAACCGGGAGCACGCTTCAACAATCCATGCCTTTCCTCGATGCGAGACGCGATCGTCCTCGTCCAGGCCGAAGAAAGTGTATAACTTTGACAAAACGGGACTGGAGGGGAGCTCGGCACACCTGGTACTCGTAAATCTGTTCGACTCGAGCCGAAAAACTATAAAATTTTTGCATTCGAATTAACGGGACAAAAATGCTGCGCGACCCGGTCTGTTCAAATTACCGACGACTACATTAGCCGCTTCTCTAGATTCCTGCGAGTTCAGCCGTAGTGGCTAGTTTCCCGTAAAGTATTCGTTACGGAATGCCGTTTCCGGCATTGCCGCTACCGATAGCGTGTCGATTAATGTTAATTAGGTGGACAAAACTAGTACTTTATTAACACTATTTCTACTGTGATTTAGTGTATACCTACTTCGACCAAAAGGTGTCTTTTGACACCTTAGCATTTAAATGCAAGTAATTGCCACTGTTAGCATTTCAAATTGACAGTTAAATATAGATAATTTGAGCAATATATTTATTGCTACATTGGTGGATATTCGCTACCAAAATTGGAGAACAAACGGAGTTATTCAATTTTTTTAGAACTAGTCACTGCAATGATCTGCACTAAAATACAACATACCGGAAAACAAGCGAATGTCAAAGTTATGCAATAACTTTTCCGTTACAACTGAGATAGAGATTCTCTTATGTGATTATAATCGATATTATGCTATAGAATGGTGTTGATATTTATGTGTAAATTCGTTTACAATTAGACATTATTATGAAATCCTTAAGGTGTAAAAAAATACACCTCGTGATAGAAATAGGTATACAGTATGCACATTTTTAGATCTAGGATGAGCTAGAGGAAAACGATAACGCTGAATGAATTTAACAACTATTGTACGAAAAGTCAACAAATTAGTTGTGGAGAAATAATTAAATTTGGAAAATAATTTGAAGTTAAAATTTGGAAAGTGTCTTTTAACACTGTCTGGTAGAAATGTTGTTAATTTCATAAAAACTAGATGCTTGTCATATAAAGTAATGTTTATGCAAGAAAAATATTAATATTTTTTAGCGCAAACTTAGCGCAAACGCAATTCGCGGCTTTGTTTACGAGTCATTAACGAAAAACAGTGACCAATGAAAGACGAGATTAGCTGGCGTGAGACGGCTAAGCCAATTAGAAGAACTGGGTTTCGATTGCCCGTTGGCTTGGCCGTCTCGCACCAGTCAAGCTCGCCTCTCATTGGTCATCGCGGATTGCGTTTGCGCTAAGGAAAAAGTTACTTCAAATGGTCCCAGGAACCTCTCATTTCCCAATTGTGAGTGACTTTTGTGACACCCTCTATATGTATTATATGAATGCCACTCAGATTATATTACTCGTACCTCCATTATATTCATATTATAAATCATACAAAGATCAGATAAATCATAGTTTGTGGTTAGAGAGATTAAATCTTGGATTTTCTCAAATACCACAAATTAAACAATGTGGCTCTCACCTGTACCACGTACAGACTAAACAGTGAGAGGGTTAAAAGGGAAAGTTCCCAGACATCGACGACTTCCATTATTAGCCAGTAATTAAGAAGGCCAGGTATTTGGAACAATACAAACACGTCTTGCAATGACCAAAAAGGGCATTTCTACATTTTCTATAAAAGGATTTGCAACTTGTTATTGTTTCCTCACTAGACCTGTTTTTCATAAAAAGATAGATGCATCCGCTCCTCGATTTATGCGAATTTCCGTTCCATGTGAATTTCTTTTACGCGAATAAAAATCGCGTAAATAGAGTATGTGATAGAGTATGTGAACACAAAAGAAAAATCTTGGAAACAAAAGCTGTTATAAGTTTTAAAAATACATCTTTATCTTACGTGGCTTAGCAAGAAAATAACTAACATTTCAGTAAACGAAAGTAAATTTTATTCGGTGCCACTATCGCTACTGTAATTTAAAACAATCTCCTTTTTAATTGGCAGAAACTCGTCATTTTCTTTATTTTCATTATTAATGTCAATTTTTTCAGATGATTTTTCCTCAATATTTTCTTTCACTAAGTTTCCAATAAATTTGTTGATATTCACTGCAACATTCTATTAAATTTTGTCGAACGTTTGGCTCAATGTTTATAATGGATTCGATTAAACACTTTTAAATTTGTTGACTTGTCATCCGTAGTTCAGACACGTGTAAACACATTCGTTTTGTAGCAGTATTTTAATTACTGAGGGTGAAGAAAATCAGTTGGAAACAAGCGATCACAGGAATTCCATAAAAAGGCTAAAGTCGCCGAACTCTGAGGCCTTTTCTCGAGTATGGTAATCGCGCCGTGCCGGTCAGAAAAATGCCCGGTGAAAACAGGAACGACTGGAGGTCTGCAGCGTCGTGACACCGATATAAACGACGCGATGAAAATTTTTACCTCGATCGCGAACAGCTCGGTCGTTCGGATCGCGTGGATCCTTACGCATGGTGGCTATTTCTTCTCCGACCCACTTCCGCGGCACGCGGCGCGACGCACGTTGGTGCCATTTCTCGAAAAGCTGGTCATAACTCATCCTTTCAAACGATTTTCAGAAAAATTAGTATCCTAGTAATTAGATTACGGATCTTTATGTATTTATGACACGAGCCAACTTGTAAAATGTAAGAGAAAGCATAAATTAATAAGCATTTTTACGATCAACTATCTTGTTGACGAAGAGAACTTTTGCATAAAAATACACAGTCTATTAATAATATACTAATATTAACCTTTCCGGAGATATTAATCTAATATTTATTTAAGAATACCTAGGCTGCAAATTGTCCCAATCGTTTATCTTGACGTGCAACTTTACATCAGAGTTGTACAGAATTATAATTGATTTACCGAATGAATTATAATTATAAAGTATTTCGATTACATACGTGGATCACATTGTAATTCGTAATTCAGATCTCTATTCAATTAAGTTACATTGTAATTCGTAATTACGAACTGAAAAATAATAATTTGAGGAAAGAATTGCAAGGGTGAATTCGAAGGTAGTTTACTTTGTTCCTATGGAATGTATATCACTGTAACAAATACTTTGTCAACACGACTTTGTCAACACTTCGTCAAGCAAATTTCATTGCTTAAATAATTTATTAAATAGTACATATCGTTATTACGAAATAACAAAACCATTTAATAACACGAAGTTATTGATCCTCTGTATAATATTCTGTGTATTGTGACTCTAAAGAACAACGTGTAATCAAATTAATTTATCTATGTTTATACAAACTACGAGATCGTATGACGATGGCCATGAACGTGTCCAAGGTTTCTTAAAAGATTAAACAATTAGCTCCGATTTTGAAAAAATTACTCAGCAAAAAATATCGTTATCTTTGACAGACCGTATTTCAGTAACCAATCAATATATACAAAAACATCCAAGCTGCATTCAATGGACTGATGATACATAGAACATATCTGCTGTAGTAATTAAAATCTTCTATTTGAAACATATATTTAGCTTTTTAAGAAATTGCACCAGCAATGAGTCGCAGCAAATCGGCGTCAGTGGACTGCAGGATTTCTCTCATGCATGCGGCAAGTGCAAGTGACACACTTTGATCGTTCGTGTCGTTTTCGAATGTTTCCGAAAAAGACTCGCGGAAAAGGGAATCTACAGATACAATCTCTCTTCGATCATGTTACCCGTCGTCGAGCGATGGAAACCGTGAGATTTGGTCATATTTGTGACACACTCGTGGAACTTTCGATAGACTTAAGATGCAGCAATGAAACTTTCATTAAATTGCAGCTGAAATTTTGCAGAATAAGTGAATAATAATAATAATAATAATAATAATAATAATAATAATAATAACGTTACAGAAAATATTATAATAGCGAGTACACGAGACGAAGATAGAAAACCGAGAAATTAATAATAACGAGATAACATGAATGGAAATAGAATGAAACATAATAACTAATATTTGAAGTAGATAACAAAGATAGTAATAATAATAACAATAAGTAATAACAATAAAAATACGAATAATAGTAATAACAATAAAATAAAGAATTAAGGATGGTTGCGAATAAGAAAAAAGAATTCCGGTTAAATTTTGACCTCGTCAGTATTGATTAAAGAAGATCTTTCTTTGAAAGAGTTCTGTTTGTTCCTTATAAATTATAACGTGTAACAATTTTAGTGAAACGAAGTGAAACAAACATAGGTGACACTTAACGTGGTTGAATTAACTGCGGAATCATTCGCGACCATGTGTTTTACAGAATTAACACTGATAATATATTAGGTCGATCGGAAGATTGTATCGTTTTGCAAAAAATTTCGTTTCCAAGAGTGTTACAAAAGCATTTGATTCAGTATTTTGCCAATAAAACAGGACTTTTGCGAACATAAGATTTTAAAGTTATCAAAAAAATGTCAGAATTTCTTTTCTGACATCAAGCATTTAAAAATCATCTTTCCTCTTCTCGTGAAAGAATGAAACAACTTTCTGAACGTATCAATGTAAATTTATACTTCTCGATTATTTTAGACATTTTTAGGATTACTTTCATTTTGAGTGAACTTAAAAAGAAAGATTAAATCAACTACCGACAACTGCTTTATTGGCGAACAACTAATGCAAATTCGCAGAATAATTCAGTTTTGTGTTCCATAAAGTGACTAACACTTTTATTTACAATGACACAATTTTATGTAATACAGAAAGTAAGAAAAGTGTGCAAATATCGTAAAAATTTCTTTTTCACGGGTCAGAATAAATTTATTTAGTTTTCAAACATTTAAATATGCGGGATGCGTGACCCGTCAATGTCGAGTTTGCCACAGAAAATGTTCGCAAGCTGGAATTCGTTATTTTCACTTAAAGGGTTAACGATTCCAACAAACTTAAAGCTAGGCGTGACGACAATTCGACAAATCGTGAACGTTCCATTATTCGCAGAAGCTACGGGGCTACGGTAGCGTACCGGGGCTTCGGATCGAAATATCCGTGTGTCCGCGGCATTAAAACGCAATTAATTCCGGAATATTAATTAGCCGAGTGCCGGGCCTCTTAAACGGTTCCCGAAAAAGAAGGCTCCGGCTCCACGACTCGTTGAACCAACGCCAGATAAATGTTACGTAATGTTGGGGCGTGCTCTCGAGCTTGTTTCCGCGTGTTTCGCGTTCCACGGGTCTGTCCTGCCTCCCGCGCGCGTCAAATCAATGCTGGACCGGTAAGGAAAAATCATCGAATTCATCGAAATCGCCGAAACCATCGGAATCTTCGAAATCGCCAGAATCGTTGAAATCGTTGGCTTTCTCTGTGTCCGAGGGCCGCGTGCTTAGCCGCGGTGAGAACGCTTCTAGCTTCCCACGATAATCAGCTACCGAAGAAAGTGCAAACCGCGGAGAAGTCGCGCGGCACCCATGCCACAGGCAGGCCAGAAGGAGGACAAGAAGCGACCATGATTCATTGGGAATCGTTCGCGCGCGCACTCGATCTTTGATCGATCGCCTGGAGAAGTAATCGTCGGCTAAGGCGCCGCGAGCTTAGTGGGAACATTGGATTATTTTTTTGAGGAGGTTGCAAACATTCTGAGAGGATTTTCGATAGACCTCAGACGGAGGCATCGAACTTGGCTTCAAAACAAGCTGGCGTGTTGTGGGATAAGGGAAAAGTAAGATGGGAGAGCGGCCGAGAATTTTTCAGCATGAAAATGTTTGTTGAAGTTAACTTTGCATAATACAAGTGACCATTAAACAGAGTATTTTATGAATTTATGATAAAATTGAGTACCAAAAATGTAAAATAGTAGAAAGGTTTAAAGAATTTAAAGAACTTCAGCTCCATAACTTGATTATTGTTCGAGTAATTTCATTTTAAATGATAATTATTGGCTACGCGGTCCTTTAGATATGTATCAGAATTCGGCGAAATTTAATTCGGATGACGGATAAGAGACAGAGATTAACGAATAAAAATAAATTTGGTGTCGAATAATTTAATTAATAACATTTGTTTTTTATAATTCTGTTTTTATTTATAAATGATATCGAAGAAATAATCTTATTAAATGCTCCTTCTGAATAAGATTAATATAATCATAAATCTAAAAATCAATTTTTAATTCTTTGCGTAAATTAGATGTCAAACATGAATATTTAGTAGTTGTATTCTATAATTACATTGTTGTTTATAAATGTGAGAAGAAATGAATTTTATTACTGACGTCGTGTTTGTAGAATCGCGTATTAAAGCCTCATTGTAAAATATCAGAGAATTTCATAAATATGTGATATCATTCTGAAAATATGTTTCACCGCTTTTGTGTCCTTCCTGCTCTATAATGTGGCGATTAGGAGTTCATTACCGATCAGTATACAGGGATAAAGCAAACTCCGTACGACAATTCCGAAAGCAGATGCAAGAATATAATGATCGATGAGGATTTCGCAAGCACGAAGGAAAAATACCGCTGCAGACTTATTTCTATGTTTTTGTGTTGCAATAATACATCTGGATCCGGTTGCAAAATTGGGGACAGGATCAAAACATTCAATAGACAACGCAGATATTTCACTTCATGAAATTTTGTTTATTTCTTTTGTTTATTATTGAATCATCTATCGAATAATCGAGCCATCTGTCGAATAATCGAGCCATCTATCGAATCAACTGTCGAATCATCCTAGAGCACTCACAACCTT